>JAOWAN010062948.1:0-12085 GCA_028566635.1 Lobelia cardinalis
ACAACCGAGAGCCTAGGCTCTCGGTATACCAACTGCCCCCCCCCCACCCCACCCCCACACCCAACCTAAGGGGCTTTTAAACAATGAACGAGAATCGAGGTGCAAACTAAATAAGAAAAATGTGTAAGAACTCATGAAAGCAACTGATCAACTTTAATTCCAAAACAAAGAAATCATAATGTTAGAAAAATAAACTGAGTATGTAAATGACAGAGTACAAACAAGAACAGAAAGAAAGGAAATATTCGAGGTTAGTTTGAACGGTTTATTTAAAACAGTATTGCCCCTTTACCGATTGTACGCTTAGAGGATTAGACGAAAATTGTTTCGCAAGATATAACAGATTCGTGAAGTCAACATAGCATTAGGACCTCACCGACGAACTAAAACAAATAACAGATGAACATCAGTCTATGAGCGAGGATAGAATTTTTGTGTGTTCCTTTGCAATGACTGAGTGTATCCCTTTATATAGCACCAGTCAATTGCTAAATGAATGAGGCAATAAACACCAATTTAAATTACAGTAATTAATAGAAAAACGTTTAAAAATTAATCACATAATCAATTCTTGTAGGAAAAGAAATTTGAACACCAATTTAAATTACAGTAATTAATAGAAAAACGTTTAAAAATTAATCACACAATCAATTCTTGTAGGAAAAGAAATTTGAACAAAATGAAGGTTGATCAAGCCTCCAATTTTGGCCCGGCATTCGTGTCCGCAGGTGCGGGCACTCGAGCGCATATAAGTCAAGCCATTTTTGCCTTGGAACGGACCTCCAATTGCACCCCGCCCCCTGCGCGCGCACGTGAGCGGGTGAGATGGTGTATAATGTAGTCTAGATAATTTGATCTTCACTATATGTGCCTTAGTATATAAAGTGTCTTCAAATTTATCTCCCCACCAATGTGGGATACATTTCCTTAGCTAAAGACTCGAGCCTTTTATACCTTTCGCTACAAGCTTTCATTCACCCACCAATGTGGGATAAAATCTCATTCACCCACCAATGTGGGAAACCTCATTTTTCATCAGTTTCCAACAATCCCCCACATGAGTGAGATTTTGGTTAACCCGATGTTCATCATTTGATTCCTGCCTGGAGAAAGTTGGAGTTATCCTTTGAACTTTCCCCTTGTAACGTACGTTTGCTTAACTAGCTGCCCAGTAGACTCGATGTCCTTGAACTGTTCGTCTTTCTAGTGTAAAGATCCACATATAGTACACATGAACCATTTCATATTGTTCTGTTCTCATGATTTTGTTCATTGTGGCCATGAACACGACCTGATTCAGCAAGAGTTTCTAAAGAACTGAGCCTTAACAGTTCTCCTTTGAAGCGACCCAACTTCTCTCTAACATAGGTGACTTCTTGAGTCTCAAGTAACACCATTACTCACTTAAAAGTCATTAAAGCAACCATTTTGCTATCCTTATCCATTTTTCACTGTTTGTTGACAAGAATGAGTCGAGGTTACCCCCACAGTGACCACTAAGTCATACAAGTAGGTTGTCCCTTTGAACCTAGATCTTGGGATCTCCAGTCAACTAGGTTAGGTTTTCCTTCATAAGACTTTTACTTTTCCAAAGGCGTTAACCCCATTCCTTTTGTCAATCTCTCAACTGCTTCTCTATTTAACCCTTTGGTTAGCGGATCCGCAATGTTATCTTTTGATTTTACGTAATCAATCGAGATAACTCCATTTAAGAGTAATTGTTTACTGGTATTATATCGACGACGAATGTGTCTTGACTTACCATTGTACATTGTACTTTGTGCTCTTCCAATCGCTAATTGACTATCACAATGTATGCTGATAGGTGGCACAGGCTTTTCCCACTTTGGTATATCCTCCAAGAATTGGCGTAGCCATTCAGCCTCTTCTCCACACTTATTCAAAGCAATGAATTTGAATTCCATTGTGGATCGGGCTATTACCGTTTGTTTTGAGGATTTTCGTGACACAGCTGCTCTAGCTAGTGTGAAGACATATCCATTCGTGGATTTTGAATCTTTCTCGGAGATCCAACTAGCATCACTATATCCTTCCAAGATAGATGGATATCTCCTATAGTGCAATCAATAATCTCAAGTATAACGTAAATACCTCAAAACTCTCACTAGAGCTTTCCAATGGTCAACACTTGGATTACTAGTGTATTCACTTAACTTACTTATCGTGTAAGCTAAATCCGGTCTCGTACAACTCATTAGATACATTAGGCTTCCGATAACTCTAGAATACTCTAGTTAAGAAACACTTTCTCCTCTATTCTTAGATAGATGAAGACTAATGTCTAATGGCGTTCTTGCTATTTCGGAATCATTCTCATTGAATTTTTCTAGAATTTTATCAATATAATGAGCTTGACTCAGAATTAATCAATCATTAGTTCTTGTGATTTTCACACCTAAAATCACATCGGCAAGTCTCATATCTTTCCTGTCAAATTTAGAATTCAACATATTCTTGGTTGATTTGACCATAGTAGGATTATTACCAACAATGAGTATCTCATCCATATAAAGACATAAAATGACATAACCATTTTCAGTCTCTTTCACATATATACATTTGTCACACTCATTGATTTTGAATCCATTGGTAATCATTGCATTATCAAACTTTTCATGCCATTTCTTTGGCGCTTGTTTTAATCCATACAATGATTTAACCAATTAATAGACTTTCTCTTCTTTTTCGGGTACCACAAAACCCTCGGGTTGTTTCATATAAATTTCTTCATCTAAATCCCCGTTTAAGAAAACTGTTTTTACATCCATTTGATGTACTTCCAAGTTTCTTAATGCGGCAATAGCAAGGATCATTCTTATAAAAGTGATCTGAGTCACAGGCGCATAAGTGTCAAAGTAGTCAATGCCTTCACGTTGCTTATCACCTTGAATTACAAGTCTCGACTTGTATTTCTCTATTGACCCATCAGTCTTCCTTTTTCTTTTAAAGATCCAACATGATCCTAAGGCTTTGCAACCTGGAGGTAGGTCCACTAACTCCTACGTGTGGTTTTGTAATATAGAATCAACTTCACTTTTAATTGCTTCTTTCCACAAATGTCCCTCAGTGAAACTTATAGCCTCAGCATAAGTTCTTAGTTCATTCTCTAGCAAGTACATTTCAAAATTATCACCAAATGATTTTTCTATTCTTGCTCTTTTGTTACGTCTCGGTTCGTCATCTTGAACTTGATCCGAAGTTTGTACTTCTTCACTTATTCGTTTTAGTGACTTCGATTCACCACGAGACTTACAAGAGAACACATTTTCAAAGAAAGATGCATTTTTTGATTCTATAATCGTGTTCTTGTATATAATCGATATTTTCGAATCATGCACAAGAAATCGATATGCGTTGCTATTATGAGCATAGCCAATAAAAATACAATCCACCGTTTTAGAACCAATTTTTACCATCTTTGGCATATGTACGGCTACCTTTGCTAGACACCCCCACACTTGCAAGTGTTTATAGGATGGTGTCTTTCCTTTTTATAATTCATATGGAGTCTTGTCTTCCTTTTTTCGGGGTACCCTATTTAAAAGATAATTACTAGACAAGATAGCTTCTCCCCACATGTTTGAGGGTAGTCCAGAACTTAATAACATCGCATTCATCATTTCTTTCAATGTGTAATTTTTTCGTTCAGCGACTCCATTAGATTGAGGTGTATATGGCGGTGTCACTTCATGAACAATTCCATATAGTGCACAAAAATCACCTATTGGTGTTTCATATTCACAACCTCTATCACTTCTTACCCTCTTAATCTTTTTACCGAGTTGATTTTCAACTTCAGTTTTGTAGAGAACAAATTTTTCTAATGCTTCATCCTTGCTTTTCATCAAGTATACATAGCAATATTTCGTACTATCATCGATTAATGTGATAAAATATTTATTACCACCAGGTGTTTGAACGGATTTCAAATCACACACATCACTATGTATTAGTTCAAGCGGTTCGCTGCTTCTAGTTACCGTTTGAAAAGATGATCTTGTTAATTTCGCTTCAACGTAAACTTCGCATTTTTGTTCGAAGTCGATTGAACATTTTGGTATATGGTTCAAGTTAATTAATCGACGTATCGAATTAACATTAACATGACCTAGTTTACCATGCCACAAATTGAAAGACTCAATCAAATAAGCGGAAGAGGTACTTGCTTTCATTTCATTAACAATTGTCATTACATTCATTTTGAACAACCCCTCTGTTGCATACCCCTTTCCCACAAACATTCCCGACTTAGACAAAATAACCTTGTCCGACTCAAATACAGTGCGAAAACCATTCTTATTGAGCAAAAATCCAGACACAAGGTTCTTGCGGAGCTCTGGCACAAAGAGGATATCCTTCAATGTTAGTGTCTTGCCGAAAGTCATCTTCAGCAGCATCGTTCCTTTCCCTTCAGCCGAAGCAGCGGTCGAGTTCCCATGTAGATTTTCTCCCCTTTAAGCGGTGCGAAAGAGGAGAAGTGGCTTCTATTGGTGCACACATGCCTAGTAACTCCAGTATCAATCCACCACTCCTTGGAATTTGATTCAACCATGTTCACCTTGGACACTACAGCCACCAAGTCAATGTCTCCCACGTCCTTAGCGAGTTCATTTGCCAAATTAGCTTCATCCTTCTTCTTCGGTGCATGACAATCCGAAGACTTGTGATCATTCTTGCCACAGCATTTGCCCTTGAACTTGAATTTGGGCGGCTTTGAAACACCACCAGTTGCTCCAAGCTTTCCCTTGCCCTTATCATTTTTATTATTCTTGGAGCTATGGCCTTTTCCATGCTCCACCACATTAACCTTAGTAACATCTAGCGATGCCTTAGGGTCATACTTTGATGCCTTAGACTCAGATTTTTTGTTATCTTCTTCAATTCGAAAGTCTAACAATTAAATCCTCCAAGATCATCTCCTTTTGTTTGTGCTTAAGGTAGTTCTTGAAATCCTTCCAACTTGGAGACAACTTTTCAATAGCCACAACTACGTGGAAGGTCTCGCTCAGAACCATGCCCTCGGCATGCACATCATGCAAAATCAGTTGCAATTCTTGCATTTGATTTGCCACAGTCTTAGAGTCCACCATCATAAAATCGAGGAAACGTCCAACTACAAATTTCTTTGAGCCGACATCCTCTGATTTATATTTTCGATCCATGGACTCCCATAATTCTTTAGTCGTCTTATACTTTGAATAGACATCATACAACGAATCATGAATGTCATTCAAAATATAATTTCGACATAAGAAATCAGAATGCTTCCAAGATTCAATAGCATTGAACGTTGGAGCATCTATGTCACCCTCAGGTTGGATAGGTGGGGTTTCAGTCAACAGTCGCGCCAAGTTTAGGGTAGTGAGATAGAACAGCATCTTGCTTTGCCATCTCTTAAACGTTGTTGCAGTACAAATGAACTTTTCTGGTATGCGCACATGGCTCGGAGGAGCATTCGGCGCAGCAACAGCAGTGGAAACACCAACTGCAGGAGTGAACATGGCTGAAACTGCAAGATTAGAAGCTGAAGAAACAATAGGAGTAGAAGCAGCACCGGTATTAGTCATCACTCACACTCAGAAACAAATATTGTTTTAAGATTGTTAGAAAAATAAACTAAGTATGTAAATGACATAATACAAACAAGAACAAAAAGAAAGGAAATATCCGAGGCTCGAATGAACGATTTCCTTAAAACAGTATTGCCCCTCTACCAATTGTGCTTAGAGGATTAGATGGCAATTGTTTCGCAGGATACAACGGATTCGTGAAGTCAACCTAGCACTAGGATGCCTCACCGACGAACTAAAACAAATAACAGATGAACATCAGTCTTTGAGCGAGGATAGATTTTTTGTGTGTTCCCTTGCAATGGCTGAGTGTATCCCTTTATATAGCACCAGTCAATTGCTTAATGAATGAGGCAATAAACACCAATTTAAATGACAGTAATTAATAGAAAAATGTTTAATAGAAAAACGTTTAAGAATCAATTCAAATGTTTAGCATTAATTTACTGAAATCAAATTCAAATTTCAGAAAGGTGTTTAGCTCTCTTGTAGGAAAAGAAATTTGAATAAAATGGAGGTTGATCAAGTCTCCAATTTTGGCCTGACATTCGTGTGGCATTTTTGCCTTTGAACGGACCTCCAATCGCACCTCGCCCCCTTGCGTGCGCGAGTGAGATAGTGTATGATGTAGTTTAGACTATTTGATCTTCACTATATGTGCCTTAGCATATAAAGTGTTTTCAAATTTGTCTCCCCACCAATGTGGGATACATTCCTTTGGCTAAAGACTCAAGCCATTTATACCTTTCACTACAAACATTCATTTACCCACCAATATGGGATAAAATTTCATTCACCCACCAACGTGGAAAACCTCATTTTCCATCATTTTTCAACACATAATTCCTTCACGCTCTTCTGTAACTATATATATATATATATATATATATATATATAGGGTCACATTCCAACGATATGGAAATGTCGGTTAAAGTATCATAGAACTGTAAGAAATCGTATATTATATTCAGAAATTCACTGATACAGTATCGAAAATTTTTACTGTGTTCAAAAATTCAACGATCGAAATTGATTCATCCGGTTCCTACGATATATATGTGTATCATGTATGTAGGTTCTTATTCATTACATGAAAAAGTCGGAGGGAAGAAAACGACCCGATACCAAAATTTCTGCCTCAATGACCCTTCAGAAGATCAAAAATGTAATGCAAGATTCAAGAAACCGTTAAGAATGGAGGCTCCTTTGAAACTGTCCAACTAATTAAGCAAATATTACCAGCATAAGGTAACTAGTTATGCATTCTACTGATCGGTGTATTTATAGGAACCGATCGAGAGCCAGAAATTGTCAACAACAACAGCCTTAATTATATTTCACACAAAATCTAAACCGCGTTTTTTTTTTAAAAAAAATCTTCCTTCTCCTCCTTTTGTTGGACAAACATTATGTTCCCTCCATTGTCTATATGTTGTTTATTACAAGCATAAATGGAAATGTCGGTTAAAATGTCAAAGGAACAATTACCATTTCATGAAAATAAGGTTACTGTCGTCCTAGGGTGGTTAAGTTCCGTACTTAGCCCCTCCCTAGCAGCTGCATGCCTACGTTACGTATCAACAACCCTTGCAATTGTTACTAGCAAACATAAAGTAGAAGAATGTCTATTAATATTTGGTGAACAACAATTACCGCATCATTTTTCAACCTACGCCTTCTCCGATCGAGAGAGCCCGATAGGCTTTCCCTTTTGGGTTTTTCTCAACTGTCAAGTTAACGCGTCTGCAGCAAAATCTCTCGTTTCGTGTTCTTTTAATTCCCCGCGTAAGCGAGTATATATATATAGACATCTTCTCTTCTTCGTTTCAATCTGTATACATGTTGGTTGAAGCAAACATGATAAAGTCTCTGATCAGAGTAATTACCTTGGCTTGGGTTATAAACCTGGTCAGCCTGCAGGTGCCAACTTCGGTAGCTACTGTTGTCTCCACGGGTGACTACAACAAGGACTTCTATGTGACATGGTCTCCTACCCATGTAAACACTTCAGGCCTTGTAAGAACATTGACGATGGACAAAGAATCAGGTAAAAATTCACAGAGTTGATTATTCTTTCCATAAACTAACTGTTAATTTAATTTCCGGATGATCCATATTTTCTTCATTAGTAATGTAAATTTCTCTTGTAGGCTCTGGCTTTGCTACCCATGACAAGCTCCTCTTTGGCCAAATGGACATGCAAATTAAGCTCATACAAGGCTACTCAGCCGGCACTGTTGTGACATTTTATGTAAGCACATTTTCCTTTCAAATTTCTGTTTTTTTTTTATGTATATATTAATCTATTTAAATTTCCCTTAACATAATTTCTTATCGTGATGCTTCGTTTGATATTGAAGCTCCAATCACATCAACCGAATCGCGATGAGATAGATTTCGAGTTTCTTGGAAACGTCACGGGACAGCCATACACACTTCAAACAAATCTCTACGCTAATGGGATAGGAAACAGAGAGGAGAAAACTTATCTGTGGTTTGATCCAACTACAGACTTCCATAACTATTCTGTATTATGGAACATTTACCAAATTGTGTAAGTTAAATCCAAATGAATTCTTCATAATTGGGGGTTTGTCACTTTGATTATACTTCTGTTTCAATCTTATTGTCAGATGGAAGGTGGATGGCATTCCTATCAGGACTTATAGGAACCATTTAGACAAGGGAGTGGCATTTCCGATGTTGCAGCCAATGACTTTATATGCCAGCATATGGGACGGCAGCAACTGGGCAACGCGAGGAGGGGCCGACAAGGTTGACTGGTCAAAGGCTCCGTTCAACGCTTCATATCAGAACTACTACATTGATGCGTGTGTCCCGAATGGAGATGTCAGGGTTTGTGCTAACTCTACTAGCTGGTGGAACGACGCCAAGTTCGGCACTCTAACACCACACGAAGTAAGGCAGTTAAAATGGGCCCGAACGCTGCACCTCGTGTACGATTATTGCCGAGATGTTGCTCGGTTCCACGGCAATGTTCCAAAGGAATGCGGACTTCCCAAGTACTGATATCATCAATCTAGAATGCATATATACATCAGGCAAAGCTGCTTCATACTAATGCAACTCTAAACTACCACACACACACACATATGATCACATTTACCCTATGAAAAGGGATAGTAATTCAGACTCATGCAACTCTAGACTACTACAAACACACACACATATGATCACATTCACCCTATTAAAAGGGATAGTAGTAGTTCAGACATGCAATTCTAGACACACACACACACACACACACACACACATGATCACATTTACCCTATGGAAAGGGATAGTAGTAGTTCAGTGCATACGTGATTTACACGAGGGACTAAACAGTCTGATTACCTTCTTTTAAAGCGTGAGCTGGATGCAAAATGGGGTAACGCCATAGTTATCTCTACAGAATTACTACAAATCTACATTCAAACATAAATTACATTTATTAATTACTAACAACTTATTCCCCACTTCGTTTTGATACACATTGCATACTTGCTACAAACAACCCACCACCAGCAAGGCCTCAAGGGGGTTCCTTTCTTGTACAATCTGGATTCGACCATTTCAACTGACACATCTCATAAGTCATCCTGCAGAATTGTGGACAGCAACATCCCTTGAACAAACTCGCATCTCCTACCCCTCTCCTCCTTGTCTTTGATCGATAAAGGCGGTGACTGTGTTTTCCTGCCAACAGACAAGTAATTTTAAATAAAAGAAACCTACATGCAAGCTCCGGTAAACCAATAGATGATATCAAAATAAAGTTTTCAGCAATAAAATACAATACAATATTAGAATAATGCTACGTTCACTAAGAGAAGTGCACAAACGGTTTATTGGAGAGTCGGCCATTACTTTTTCCTATGTCCCGTCGTCAACGACCCTGTTTCACAATTGTCTTTAAAACCTCCTAACTATTCTAACATCGATCCTCTTAAACTAAAATATAATTGCAAGTCTGATTCCTAAAATTACTTTTGACTTTTCAGAATGGAACTCCCAAGTGAGATAGATGGAGTCGATTCAACACACTTTTTAAAACTGAAAGATAACACGCTGCTAAAGTGGAATGGAAATAAAGTGGGCCAAACAACTAAATTCCACTGATTCTGCCAGTAAGTCACCACATGTATCACCAATGTTTATGTGCTCTCACCATGCAAGAGCCGACCTGGGATTCTAAAGCCCACCAGTACCCCATTCTCTAGGCACCTGAGAGATGAAAACATTCATCACTGATATAATGTGTTGTCCCCTCCTGTTTTAACATCAGTGGTCCAACTTAAATAATAGAGTAATGTTGCGTATACAGAAAAAATCGATAGCAAAATCAACAGAATGCATTAAAGTGTTGTACATTTTAAAGTGTTGTACATTACAATCAATGTACAACAATTTAATGCATTCTGTTGATTTTGCTGATGATATTTTCGGTATATTTAGCATTTTCCTAAATAATATTGTATGAGAAAATGAGTCAATTTCTCCCAACAGAAACAGAGTGAGCATTTTCAATGACGTTACTAATTTAACTTTAGTCGGCCATCATGTTTCATATCCCACTTGCAATGCTATAATAGAACCACCAATGACGATTATGTACATCTGCCATAAAGAGTGCTTATGTTGTGCTTTCTTAATAAGGGAACAAAAATATGTTTTTGCCAATATAAAAATAGTGGAAGAAGTATTAGATTATAAGAACCTAGTAAGATGCGTCTTGGCCACTGCACTAATGGATCTTGCAGATTGTTGTTTATGACTTCCAGTCGAAGCCATTCGCCAATGCCCTTTATTCAACTGTCTACTCCTACTTCAGTAACTAGCCAAGGAAGAAGCCCTCATTTGGAACGGGACGGGACAGGATATGTTATCCTTTACTCGGCTCAACTCAGCATTTCTCCTAATCATTGGGGTAGGCACATGACGCATTTGCCGCCCTTCAGTACGGTTCAAAGCTAATTTACTCTTTACTCAAAATGGAACCCATTATTCCGAGGTACCTTTCTGAAAAGCATTAACATCTTACAAGCCTTAACATGTGCGTCACTCTCCCATTATGTTCTTGATTAAAATTAAGATAATAAAACTTATTCGTGGGACCTCTTCTACTTTCCCTTTCGGTGATACACAATTTATTTATTTATTTTAAAAAAAAAAACGTTTTCTTCTGACGAGAAATAAATTACAGTTGCATCGAGATATGGAATTTTCTTTTTGTGCCTTTGCTTTTGTTTTGTGATGAGTATGATAATGTACGAGAAAAATAGAAATAATAGAAGATGAAATTAAGAGACACCGAGAGTCTAAGACAGTAAAATATATTTTTGCTGATGTGGCAACAACGGTTTGAAAAGAAATAGAGAGAAATTGAAGGATCCAAAAAGAGAGAAAAAAATTATTGTTTGCAAGATATGTAAGCGAGGGACAGCTGCTTTTTCTCAATCAATTAATTTTCAAGTTCAAAATTCACATAAATTTATTTAATTTTTGGAAAGAATAAACAGCCTACTAGTAAATTAAATTAGAAAAATTCAAGAAAATGTATTTTATAGTTCTTAAAAAAATAGGTGCATGATCATCAAATTTTGAAATATATATGAACATAATGACAACCAAAAAGAAAAGGAAAACCTTTTCAAGTGGGTCCCAAAGTAAGTGTCTAATTTCCTTGTTGAAAAGTCATTAGACATTATCAAATTACTACTGGAATTGGTAATACATGGAGTATCTCTTGTGTTTTAGATTTTAAAATTTCAATCACTTAATATTTAGTAAAGGGTGTTGTTATTTACACACTCCAATTTTACTAAGTTTACACTTTTATTTTATTTTTCAAATTATTTTTTATACAATTATTATAATATCCCTGCTAATAAAAGTTATATGTTAACACTCAAAATAGGTTAAATACACCCTCCTTTTAACCTAAAATATGTTAAATACACGCTTCTAATCATAAACAACTTTGCCGAAGCCGGAGACTTCGAAGGGGCGGCTTCTTTCTGTTGTGATAATAGCTCTGGAAGAAGTGTTGGAGGGGCGGCTTCTTTCAAGGGGTTTAAGAAAAAAAAAAACTTCACTATATCTCCTACCAAATTACAACAGCATTATGATAATAGCTCTAGTGGAAGTGTTGAAAAAGGTGAATCTTCATGGTCGGAAATTCTCACGATCTTGAGGCGTGTGTTTGGATGAATAATTGAGGTCGGAACAATTAAAATCGAAAGAGAGGATTTTATCTGGTTAATCGGGTTATATTAATGATTCTCTACGATACTTGTCAGTGGCCAATCCTCCTTCGGTAATTCTTCTTTCTTCTTGTATTTAAAGACAATTACTTTGTCGTCGATGTCCATGATAACCGACGATATTCCACCGCTGAAAGAGACATCGTTGTGTAAATAGAGGGAGGGAGGGAGAGAGAGAGAGAGAGAGAGAGAGAGAGAGAGAGAGAGAGAGAGAGAGAGAGAGAGAGA
>JAOWAN010062977.1:0-12082 GCA_028566635.1 Lobelia cardinalis
GAGAGAGAGAGAGAGAGAGAGAGAGAGAGAGAGAGAGAGAGAGAGAGAGAGAGAGAGAGAGAGAGAGAGAGAGCAGACCTAGTTGAGAAGAAAGCCCAGATATGTTAATGAACCCAGATCTGTTTGATTGTTGGTGGTAGTGGGTGGTGTTGGTGGTGGTGGATGGTGCTGACTGGTGATTTTATTTAAGGAAGAAGAAGAAGAGGAATTATCCATTTTACCCTTCTAATAATTTTACATTATCTTATTTTTATCCAGTTAGCATATTAAATTGGGTCAAATTAGCTATAATGGTATAATTGAAAAAATTAAAAATGTTCAGTGTCAAATTAAAGCAAATTAAAGGTCAGTGGTAACATTGGCATCTGGGTCAAACGTCAGTGGTATAATGGGTAATTAAGCCCAATCTCTATCCAAGTATTAATAATAAAGGTAAATAGAGGTATTAATGTAATAATCAAGAAAAAAATAATATAATTAAATAATTAAATTAATGAGATAAAATACAATATAATTTAGAATTTATAGAATGGGACAACTTCATAAATGGTCCCTGAACTTTGACCGATTCTATGGATAGTCCCTGAGCTTCAAAACGCTTTATAGATGGTCCAAGTTCGGAAAATCGTCTCGTGGATGGTCCCTCCGTTAGTCAACCGTTAATTTTGACCGTTAAATTTATCAATTAACAGAAATACCCTTCTCTTCCCTCCCTCTCCTTCATTTTTGACCTAAAAAATGACCGACAAAATAAAAAAAACTCAATAACTGGAAAAATTAAAAAAATTCTTCCCCTTCTACTCCTCCTTGCTCCTTCCAAATCAAAATAACAGATCTGGGAACATCACAAAGATTGTCTTCAACGAGAAACCCACTTCTCTCCTCTCTCCCGTTCGTTCATGGCCGCCCAACCGACCTCCCTCCCTTCCCACCTACCATTGAATCGGCAGCCCCCATCTTAAAAAATCTGGCAGCGTGCCCCTTCCTTCTCCCCTCGTCTCTCTCTGCTCCCTTCCTACCTCTGCAGCAGTTTACCCACCAACCGAAACCCACTTCTCTCCTCTCTCCCGTTCGTTCTCCAAAGCGGAGATCGTCTCACCCATATACAAGAGAAAGACGAGAGAGATCGATGGGAGAGGAGAGAGGGAGAGAAACTCAGGAATAGATCTGGGTTTCAATGGCAACTGCTTCGCCGGCCATGGCTAGTGATTTCTCAGATCTGAGTTTAAAAACCCAAAGCTCGATTTGAAAACCCAGAGCTTTAAAATCCAGATCTGGTAGTGGAACAATGATTTAAAACCCAGATCTTCACTAGATCTGCATCCATCTTCACTAGAGGGTATAACACCTGTCTATGCATCATCAACTTGCTACATTTAGACAATGCATCAAAAATAATTAGACAAGTATGGAACGAAAGCTTACAAAGTCAGCCCAAGCAACTAAAACAATGTCTCTTCTTCTTTGGCTTCTGTTACGAAATGTTCATGGGCTAATAAGAGATTGTTACAGGGAAACGGACAAGGAACTGAAATTTTAAGATGCAACTAAGTCGGGTGTTTTTGCCAAATTACAAAAGAAAAAAAAAATCCCAACTCGTGTGTGTGTGTGTGTTTTTTAATATGTGTGTATGTGTGATTTTAAACTCCGGCTCCATCGATTCAAAGCGCGTGTGTGTGTGTGTGTGTTTTTTTTTTAAATATGTTTGTTGCATATTATGTTTGTGTTGTTTGATTTTTTAATTTGATTTTGATTTTTTTACTTTTTGGTGGTGGTGGATAGTGGCTCTCTCTAAGGAAGAAGAAAAAGAGTTTAATATTACTGTTTTATCCTTAGTTTGAGAAGTTAATTTCCTAAATTATCCTTCGATTAACTTTAATTTAGCATCAAGTTGACGGCAAGGACCATTTATGGTCCGATTTCACGAGCTTGAATCATTTATAGAGCGTTTTTAAGCTTAATAACTACTCATAGAATCGGGCAAAATTCAGGGACCATTTATGAAGTTATCCCTTATAGAATAAAATAATGGGCTTGAAATTGTTGGTTGGAGTTGTTGGGCTTCATTAGGCTCATGGAAAAGGGAAAAAAAAAAAACCATTTGAGAATTTCTTGAGTTGACTTGAAAAAAAAAGAAAAAGAAAGAAAGGAGCAGGGATACTTATGACGTAACAGAGTAACGGCTGAAAGAAATCGTCGAATCATTTGGAAGAATTTATTGGAGCAATTAGCAGTGGAAGCTGAAAAATCGTAACAGTAGACTACGATCGAGTAAAAGGGAGAGGGGTGTCAGTCACTTGCGACTGATAATTAGCCTTCTTCATTTCACAATTTCGGAAAGGTTGAAGCAGAGAAGGAAAAGGTTTTGAGCAAATCGATTTCTGTTCGGAAGGAGAACAAGTGCCGGATAATCGGTCTAGGAGCTATAGTTTGACTATTTGAAGATAACGCATTCCGACCGGTAAGATTTTTAACCCACCATAGAAATTTCATAGTTTTGATTTGAAGTGTGGAGCATAGATAGTTTCAAATCAATTTTGGTTATGACATGAGTAGCCATTGAGAAAGTTATACTGGAAATTTCAAAAGAATCAAAAACCAAGGATTTCACTATTCGGAAACGGCGGAAAGCCATATTTTCGTTGGTGGACGGTTTCAGACTTGGAAGATGGTTCAATTTTCCTTTAAAACCCTAAAAATGGTGGAAGATTTATGAATAGCCCTTACAAGATTCTTGGGTTGCCAGTGGGAGCTTATATATTCTTAAATTAACAAATGGTGGGAAATTTATTCCTTGAAGTTTCTAAAATGTACAAATGACCCATTAGTTTCAGAATTTGTGAATTAAAACCTCCTTAATTGATAATATTTTTTAAAAATATATTTGTTGTGATACTTAGGTATCGAACAAGGTGTTAATTGACTTGAGACACATACGGAGATACTAAGCTTGCGTTCTCATGGGTGATTTTCACCCATGATTTTTGATTTCTGATTTTTCTCTCTCATTGGTCCTACACTTTTTCTCTCTATCTCTCTTTTACTTTTTACTATAATCATTACAAAAACCCAAAAACCAAATCAAAAAATCACCCATCCAAACACAGCCTTAGAGTCGTGTGTTGCATCTTGAGGTAAGGAATTATACCTCTTATAGGTCTTTGCAAATGCTTTCGTTTCGTTAAGACTTCGTTATGATTATTGTTCATATCGTTTCGTTTCTAACTTGCCGACCTTGTGTTGGTTTTTTCTTTGTATTCCGTCACATCGTTTCATTTATACTCTATGCAAATATCAATTATGTGGAAGATATTTTGAAATCATCTTGTAAAAATTGATTGATGATTCAATTCTTATATTTGAAAGTTTTATTTGTGATCGATCACTAAGTTAAACAACTCGTTTCAACGAGGTTCTGTGTGTTAACACAGCTTTGGCCTTTTAAGGCATTTTACAATACTGAGGATTAGTAGTGAGGTGTACCGGTAACACTGTTGTGAATTGCTCCTTGTGAGCCTTTGTACCCTATGTTTGTTTGCATTGGTCAATGGACCGCTCTAGTGATCGAAAACTGCTCTGAACCTTTGTGTCGCTTTGAAAATTATAAAATGTTGTGATATGTGAAATGATTTGTAATTATAGCGTTTGTTGTGTGTCACCCTCCTTAGATCCCGGATGGCGTGTATATGATCTTACTGAGCTTAATTTGTTCGCTCACCCTTTCAAATTCTTTTTTTCTTTCAGGTAAAGATTTAGTGATTTTGGTTCGAGCGTAATGGGTTGTTGGAATTCAAGATGCTAATGATTTAGTTTATCACAGTTGATTTACTTATGTGAGAATAAAACTATTATGAGTTCTAAGACAATCTTATGATATGTAAATCTCAAAGATTTGTGGAGAGTGGGTTTTTGAATTTAAGAAATACGATATGTTTTGAAAAATAAAATGGTTATATTTGCTTTTAACTTGATATATTTTCATGGCATGTTGGGTATTAGTTTGATTTATTGTAACATCTCGAAACTTTGGGACATAAGGAAATGATCCCAAGTTTGGGGCGTTACAATTAAAGCCTAATCAGATTATATTCTTATTAATTAATAATTATTACAAATGACTATCAAACATCAATCAAAATTATTAATAATACTATTCCATATTAATAACCTCTACTTAATTGACCCCCGATCAATTGTGGTACTTACATATTCAACCAATCATTGATTACAAGTCAAGGAATAAAATGAAGGGGTATAAGCGAAAACATAATTTCCTTAAAAGTTCTCTTTACTATCATGCGCCTTAGCCATGGTCATGAAGATATGTTCGGCAAGGCTGAAACACTTTCGAGATCCTCCTTCAAAAGTTAACAATGTTAAAATGATAGACTTGAGAGACAAATCATGAAAAACATTATGGATTAGAGTGATTCATAACTTCCTGATATATATATATATATATATATATATAGGAAAGTGATCAGGTACAAACCACAAATATCGTACAAACGTACGAAACGTTGTATCTTATTACTTTTTTGTTGTATCTTCGTTAGTTTTATTGTTTCTTAATTTTTTTGTTGTATTTTAGTAAGACCTCGTTGTATTTTATTACATTTTTGTTGTATCTTTGCATCTTAATTAGTTTGTTGTATATTTACGAATATGTTGTATCTTAGTATATTTTTGTTGTATCTGAGTTGATTTTTTTAAAAATATTCTTATTTTGGATCATTATTTTATAAAATATAGATATATAACTAACATACAACAAAAATGTATTAAGATACAATTGGTTCGTACGGTTCGTACGGAAAAATAGTTTGTAGCGGAATAAGCCCCTATATATACATATATATATGGGAAAATGATCAAATACAAACTATAAACATCGTACAAACGTGCGAACTGTAGTATTTTAGTACTTTTTTGTTGTATATTCGTTAATTTTGTTGTATCTTAATTTTTTTGTTGTGTGTTAAGAAGACCCCGTTGTATGTTATTATATTTTTGTTGTATCTTCGCATCTTAGTTAGTTTGTTGTATATTTACGAATATGTTGTATCTTAGTATATTTTTGTTGTATCTTAGTTGATTTTCTTAAAAAATTTATTGCGTTGGATCTTTATTTTACAAAATACAGACATTTAATTAACATATAACAAAAATGTACTAAGATACAACTGGTTCGTACGATTTGTACGAAAAAATGGTTTCTAGCGGAATAAGCCCCTACATATATATATATATATATATATATATATATAAACAGACAACCTATTTTCGTAGTGAGTCCAAATTTTCTATGGTGTGTCACTTTCATTTTAACCGTTTAAAATATAATCCTAAAATTTTAAACTGTAAATTATAAGGGGTTAAATAAGAAGGACTCCTATGTAATTTGTGATTTTGGATGACCCCCTATGATTTTTTTTCGTAAGGGTTCACCTATCTGTGAAATCTCCGTTGATAAATGTTTGGTCTCGTCCATAACTTAGAATTGAAATGAAAGATTCTGGAGAAACTTTAATGAAGAAAAAGACTCTTCGGGTGCGTTTGGATTAGTGATTTATTAATTTAGTTTTTTTTTATTTTTGTAATAATTATAGTAAAAAGTAAAAGAGAGATAGAGAGAAAAGTGTGGGACCAATAAGAGAAACATCAAAAATTAAAAAATCTGGGTAAAACCACCAAAAAAAAAATGTGTGTATCTTTATCATTATTACTACCACCTCCGTTTCGATTTAATTGTCAATGATAATTACATGTTGTGAGAGCTTTATGTCGCTTTTAGTACAATTAAAACGAAGCAGAGAGAGTAATATTTTGCTCGGCATCCTCCCAATATCCAATCCCTCTAAACCAAAAAAAAAAAAAAAAAAGGAATAATTAAAATTCATTTAGGAAAAAAGAGAGGGCGTGATCGGCTACATGGACAGAAAATTTATGTTACACGATTACATTATGTCCTGCATAGATAACCTAAAATGTGTAGTTTCATGAATTTTTACTCTCTTTGTAAATTCAATTTGTAAAATAGTTAAAGTGAAAAAAAAATTGGATTTCTAAATGTCATTTTTAAATTTTTTACTATCGTCTCATTAATATAAAAATAACTTTACTCAAAAAAATCTCAAATCTCCCCTTTTACATCTGTTTGCGCTTTTTTTTAAAGCCATAAAATTATTATGCATTAATGATTGTGTACCTATGGCGTGAACTGAAGGATTTTTAATTTGTTATTTTATTCGTAGTACTCCGTCTTCATATTGTGATTTTTCTCCCTTCTAATAAATTATGTGGGATGAGCAAAATTTTAATTTTAATTTGGGTAAACTGCAAGAAAAATCATTTAACTATATTCATTTTTTACATTCAGTCATCGAAGTATTTTTTTTATTATTTATCATCATCGAACTTTCGTTTTTCTGTTGAAAGGTCATTCCGTTACATTTTGGCATTAGTAGGCCGTTAAGTCACATATATTGAAGGGTAAAATTGACAACACAAGCTAGAGTTTATTTTGAGGGGTGCATTTAAAAAAAAATGAAATTTAAAGGTTAGTACTGAAAATGAGTAATAACAAAACCCCATCTTTCACTTAAATCCCACCATCCCCACCTAATCCTCTCTCTACTACTCCATAGCCACCGTCCACCAAGCTTCACCAACACCTCTTTCACTCCTCACGACAACCTCCCTCCCAAGTAGTCGCCTTCATCACCAACCAAACCTCCGAACATCTCCCTCACCGTTACCTTCCCCAACTCCGACATCCTCTCCCTCACAAAAATCCCCGCCGCCAATCTGCAAGAAGAAGAACTGAGCTATCTGGGTTCGTTTTTCCTCCGATCTCTCTCGATTTCATCTCCCTTCGCCTTCTTTCGTTCGATCTCTCCGGATCTCTCTTGAATCAGAATCAATGGGTAAGGAATTTTCAGATCTGTGAAATCTACGATGACGATGTTGATCCGTCTCCCATCCATCATCTTCTTAAGTGATACTGGTGGCAGAGTTTCTCGGCTCCCCCCCCCCATCTAAAAGTTTCCACCTTTGTGTCTTTTACCAGACCTATTTAGTGACGTTTGTAAGAGGTGTGCTGGAGGGAGCAATGTAAACGATTTATAAGATTGCTGCTTCATATTATTTTTCAGTTTATTTTATAAAATTATTGACTCTGCAAAATACGATTTTTTGTTTGTTTGATTCGTGTTCAAATATTATCGGAAGGAGTCAACCGAGCAAAATTTGTCATCGCCATTTTCTTTCTTCTTTTGTTCTTTCTGCCGAGGAATTCTCTAGGTTGGAAATTTTCTGGTAATGGTGTAGCCGGTAGCGCTTGGATTGGATTGTGCTGATTTTTGGATGGATCTGAGAGAATGAGCCATCTAACTATGGAGTTTGGATTGTGATGATTTTTTATTTTTATTTTTATTTTTATTCTTTTTCTCTTTTAATAAATTATGTTTTATTAAAATTTTGATGTTTTATTATTTATTAATTATTACAAACACAACCTTTATGTTTTAATAGTTTCACATACACCTTCTTAATTTAAAATTTTAATTTTAGCATGATGGACCATTTTACCCCTCAAAATATGTGACTTAACGGTTTACTAACGCCAATATGTAACGGAATGGTCTTTCAACAGAAAAACGAAAGTTCGATGACGGTAAATAATAAAAAAATATTTCGGTGATTGAATGTAAAAAATAGGTATAGTTGAGTGATTTTTCTTGCCGTTTATCCTTTTAATTTTAATTTTAATTTTGCTCCGTATAGTACTGTGCCGAATTTATATCTTTGAACTTGCCTCCCGAATATGAAGGTGCAAAACCTAAGGCAAGCCGAGGAATATGTTGTTGGGCTCAAGCCCAAACAATGCATGTTAGTTCTACTAGGCTTTAGTTGGGCTTCACAAAGAGCTCAGATCGAGTCCAGTATGTATAGCTGCCCGTCCTATGGGCTGTACTTGGAGAGTTGGAGTTGGAACTTGGAATTTCCGCCCGGTTAGGTTATGTGTTTTCCTTTACATAATTACATGTTTGACTCTCTCTCTCTCTCTCTCTCTCTCTCTCTCTCTCTCTCTCTCTCTCTCTCTCTCTCTCTCTCTCTCTCTCTCTCGGTGAAATACAGCAGATGAAAAAATTACTATTTGCACATGCATTGAGTTATGACTAATGAGGCCATGAGAGTAAGCACATTCCTTCCATCCTTTCACACTAATAAGAGTAAACCGTACCACGATTCATTGAAATCATGTTTAAATAGATTGTACCTTATGCGCAATTAACCAATTATTGATTTTGCATTTTCCTCTCTCTTGTCAATTCGCTAGGGCAACGTCCAACTCTAAATACTTTTCCATGCGTGGATCTTCAAAAGTAGTGTTTCCTCCGTCCCATTTAAAGACTTACAGTTTGATATTCGCAATTAAGTTAATGACTTATTACATTTAAATTTGAGCATGAATTACTTATTATATATTTGTATATATAAAAGAAATTATAGTATTTCATTTCGCGAAATTCATTTGAATGTTTGTCAAGATAATCATAAGGAACTTCTGATTCTTAATTTTTCTAGATCTCATCTTCTTAGGGCTGTGAAATTAATATATGCCCTTTATTCTAAATATGTTCCAAAACTTTATTGCATCTATAAACAGTCTAATGCAAGGGGTCATATATATGATTGATATTTGATTTTGTTATCAATTTTTTAAATATCGCATTTATATTCTGACCCTAAGTCTAGAGGGTGTCATCGATGCGGATAGTTGTTAAAGGAACAGAGGTTTGGGGGCCAATTCACAGTGGAGTTTTTGGACCATACAGGCCAGTAAGCTTTTTATTTCCCTATTATGAATTTCAAAGCCATTAATGTCACATCATGACTACAACTGTAAAGTTGCTTAAAAGGGAAAGTTCTTTGTATTTATTCATATTAACTTTAGCACTTCTGTTATAAAAAGTAGTAAAAACTGGTGGAGTAATTCCTAGTAGGACGTAAGACAAACTCTTCTGATTTGATGCGCACCCCAATTTGGTCCTTTGGTTGGATTATTATTATTATGTATTTTCAATATTGAATCACATGTACTTCCCAACAACAAAATTTAAAAGGATGGTACCACTCTACTTTATCGCTAACGAATAAATAAATTCTAAAAAGGTGTTAGTAATTTTGAAAACAACTAATGTATAGGATTTGAAAGCTTTTTTTTTGGAAAAAAAGAAAAAGAAAAGGAAGAAGGTGTGGGGTATCAAAAAGAGTAAGCAGATAAGTTTTATTCTTATAACAATCAACTTAGACTATATTTAGACCATATTTGTTGTTTTTGCTTGAATATGGGAGTTTACAAACCATGTGTGTGTGTGTGTGTGTGTGTGATATAGAGAGATGAGCAGAGCTTTGACAAAGAAGGAAGAAGATTGAGAGCTTTAATCAAGTGTGTGTGAAGATCGAGAGCTGCTCTGATATCATAATAGTTTGTGTATTAGAGAGAGAATTATTGTACTATGTTTGTTTTATTTTAATTGTTCATAATAGTGACATATTTTGCAAAAAAAAAATATCGCTTCTAGCATAATTAAAATAAAACGAAGGAAGTAATGTATTATATTCAAAAAATGAAGATCACATGACAATTTTTTTTTTTGCTCAGTGACTATCTTTACTAATACAATCCGCTCGGAATCGCGCACCTAGACGAACTGCTCTAACAAATTACTCCCTCTGTTTCACAATAGTAGACATTTTAAAAGTTATAAATTGTTCTAAAATAGTTATATTTTTACAAATTTATACTTTATTTTTTCAAAATTGCCATTTACTTACAAATCATCAATGAAAGAAGAATTTAAAGAAAATTTTAAATATAGAGTATTAATTGAAGGATAAAAGTGGATAGAAAATATTTGAGCAAATTTTGAATTTTGTGCTTCATTTTAAAAGGTTTACTATTGTGAAATGAAAATATGAAGTGATTATAAAATTAAGTATTACACTCGACACCTTTCAACTCTGTGATAGTATCACTCGACTACCTTGAGTTGTTAGGCTGTGTACTAACATCACTAACAACATCGATCAAAACATCTTTGTTACTTTTCTCCACCAACAAACGAATCCTACCGATAAAAAGAGATGACCATCTCCATCAACAACTAATTAAGCACAAAGTAATCAAAAGAAAAGCTGGCGTTTGACTATTGACTCTGCCGAAAAGAGTTTAGAGTGAGAAGAAACAAAGAGAGTCGTCCGTGCATGACACACATACCGGGGACGTAGATGCTGTTTAATTTTGCATGGGGAGGAGACCAAGACCAGAGACCTCTTCTGATTCGTTGCTCCCATCTTACAAGAAATCATGATCTTATCATTGCACTACCTTTTTCTCACTTTTCTCTACTTTTCAGAAAGGCCAAATAAATAATTTTTTTATAAAAAAAAAAAAAGCAAAAAGTTTAACATTTAACCCTATTGACGTTCGAACCAATAGATTTGGTTTTGAGTTCGACGTGTAAATAGATTTTGTTCTATATTATCTATAATACAAATAAAGCGTGTGGGCTCCATCACAAATGAATAGTACTATTTATGCACAAAATTTGTTGAAAAGGGGATTTATGTGTGGGTGTGTGAGTATGTAGGGGAAAGGGGACAAAAAATCTTTTGTGTGGGTGTGTGTTGGGGAGAGAGAGAGGGGTGATGGATTGGGGTGTGTGTAATTTTTTTTGTTTCTTGACTTAATTATTTTTTTTTAATTTGTGTTATTTTTTTTATACTTAAACTAAAAATCTTCATATTTTTTAATTTGTATTATTTTTCTGCTCCATGCCCTCGGGCACGTGTATTTACTAGTAATGATAACATAACAAGGCCAATGAAAATTATAAATCATTTTTTTTTTCTTATGATAAGTATAGTCAATAAAATTTACTCAATTCGTTTCATAATAGTTGATGTTTAAAGTTTAATTATAATAATCAAGAATTGCAGTAAGTATCTCACATTTTTATTTTTGTCCTCTCTTCACATATAAAATTTGTTCAAAATTTTTTCTCATTAATAAAAACAAATTAACTGTACCTTTGTTTTGAAATTGAAATAAAAGAGCAATTTAAAAAAAGTATAGTAAAATATCTAAAACATTAACTATTTTAAAATAATTTTTTATTTTTTAAAGGTCAACTATTATAAAACGGAGGAGTATAAATCGAAGACTTATAACTCGAGCGATAATTCACATTACGGCAGATTAAAAACTCAAATTTCATTAGGAACAAATACTATAATATATCTTGGGCATTTATGTATCTCTATTACTTGTACGCTCTTACAAATAATCAAATGTTAAGGTTGTGATTATATCATCTCCACCTACCTTAATTTTTTTTTTCTAAATTACTTTTTTTTTTCTAAATTATTTTTTTGAATTTCAATTAAAGTAGCTGATAGCTAGGGCCGGAGGCAGGGGGCGGGAGGGGGCGCCCGCTCCCCACGACAAAAATTCTTTCATTGAGAGTTTCGATTTTCGACGTTTTGATGCACAATTATTTTTTTCGTTTACTCTAAGCCTAATTTTTAACGTATTGGATTTATGATATATGCCATAATTTTTTTTATTTTTGTGAATTTTATATCATTGAATTGATGTTGTTTTGATGAGAAATGTAAACATTTTTGAAGTTGGATAAAATATTTTTGTGATTTTTTTGTAGTCATTTACTTAGAAATAAACATTTTCAAAATATTACTACTCTCGTCTAGTTGTCCGATCCGAATCTTTTTTTTTTTTTTTTTTCCTGGAAGCAGCTGCCCCCAAACTTCCATAACATTTCGTCCACTACTCGAAAGAATTCGGGCTTAGTTACCTTTAACGGAATCTCAAAAGTCCTTATAGTCGACTAAAAACATAGGAGTAGAAAAAATTTTACACGAAAAAGACCTTGAAAGAGTATGAAAATACTCTTATTTTAATCTATGTGATTCTGAAGATATTTAATGTGTAAATATTGTAGGAATATTTTCTGTATATATTATTTGTACTAACTTACTAATTATTTATTGGTTT
>JAOWAN010063007.1:0-12080 GCA_028566635.1 Lobelia cardinalis
AAAGCTTGCTTATCCATACGAAGAAGTTTTGAATATAGTCTAAAAGTTTTAAAATCTAAATAAGCTATTCACCCCCCTCCCCCTCTAGCTTATTTCTTTCCAGTGGGACTAACAGCTCTCACTAGTTTTATAGCACATGAATTCACCACAGCTGGGTACCTTTATGGTTTTCTCTAAAATCTTGGTTGCAGGGTCAAAGATAGAGGGTTCCTTTTTGTAAATTTTAGGAGTAATGTCAGCTTCAGAAATTGCCATAAGGGCAGTTCCAGTCCCTTCAGTAGAGTCCTCTTGCTCATCTTCTAAGTCAGTCTCACACCAGACAGGCAATTAGGTCAAGCAGCAATTTGCTTTTCCCACTTATATTCATATGTTCTTAGAGCACTTAAATTCAAATGTGTTATTAACCTTTGGATATTAGGTAACTATTTATCCATTAGTTAATACTTAATAGTACTAAGTATTTATTGTTTCACGTGTTATCTTCCACTTGAAGCTAATATATTACTAACAATTTTCTATGAAGTTTGCTTTATTGGCTTACTTGCCGAATGGACAGCGGATAAAGTTGTTGGTCTCACTTAGCTCAATATAGGCTAGAGGGGGTGAATAGCCTATTTAAAATTCTTTCTTAAAAACAGATTACTTATAAAAACTCTCACCCTCCACCTAATGAGGGGTTTGATGCAGCGGAAGACTAGTGAGTTTAGTAAGTAAGACAGTTCTGTTTTGAGAATTTTGAGTTTGCTTGTGCTACTGATTCGGAGGACTTACAGAAATAGAGTCCTCTGATTTTTAAGGATTTGAGACTTGCCAAACAGTAAAGTAAATCACGAACAGAAAGGTAAAGACAGAAACTAAATCACACAAGTGTTTATAGAGGTTCACCAATGAATTGGCTAGTCCTCTACCAAGCTGGTCAGACTTGGATTTATGAGAGAGATCCACTATGTATCCTATCTATTACAAGTGTCAGCCAACAGCAAACTTGGGTTGTAGGCCTTTACTAGAAAGAAAAGACAAATCGGAACACTCTCAAACAAGTTTCAAGCCAAGCAAGTGACTTGTGTTTTTATGAGTGTGTGCAGCTAAGTGTATACACTCATGTGTGTGTTTACAATTCACCAAACGGCCTCCTAGGATCACAGTGAGGGAAGCCTTCCTAAGTGTTTAATGATTACAACAAAATACTAAGTGATTTTTAGGCTAGTAACAGTAAGGGTTGGATCTATAATTTTCCTATCTCTCAGGAGTGATCTAATTGCAGAAGTATTAGTTACTTAGGAATCAAATCTCTCTTGGGCAGAGTAACGGCAGCTTCAAAATGATCAACCGGTTTGAAAGCTGTGAAGTCCATCTCTATTTATAGGCAACTTCAGTACGTCGGAGGACTCCAAGGGATCAGTCTCTAGACACATGTTGAAAGATGACTTGGTTTATTGAGAGTCCCATACTATGTTTTGTCTTTTTGTTCAGTCCAACGTTGTAGCTAGATTATGTATGCCATAATGATTGTACTGACTGTACAAATGATGACAAGTGTCCTTGTAACCGTTGATCCTTCTAGAAGATATTCAAAATTCAAATCTGGAGAGAGCACAAGGGGAATTTGACTATGCGATGGAAATTTCTTAACGGAACACTCTTTCAGCAGCCTACCGTGTTGAAGTCTTCTCTCCAAAGAGAACGGAACCCTTATAATAGTAGGGCTTCCGACATATACCTTAAGCTTGTAAAATTACTGCTTTACCCTTGAGATAAATATGAACGGATGCCTTCCTGTTGTATAGCCATAGAAAAATTGTTTTGTAAGTACCAAGTTGTTAAATGTCCATATATATTAATAGGCTTGAATACGCGATAAATAGACATTATAATTAAAAATGTTTTGAGGCAATTAATCAAATATAAAAAGAATAAAATCCTAACAAAAGTTGGTAACCACTCTGTTGTCACATCAACTTTAGCCACAATGTTCCCCAAGCAGCTCCCTACATTAAATGCCAAGAGAGAACTTTTTACTCTCTCTCAAAGGGATTTACAACGGGCATATACTTCTCTCTCTATATATAAGGATCAGAAGATCCAACTCAAAAAGAAGTTAGTGAATCCAAAATTCAAAAGATCATTCAAGATATTTTCAAGAGAGATACACAAAGAGTTGTTTCAGTTGCGCCCTTGAATCCCAGATCTGCAAGCTTAAATCTCACCTCTACTTTCTGTGATTCAAAGAGTTGTTCAGATTCATTCTCTGTGAAATCTTAAATCTTCATTGCTAAAACACATAGTTTAGAATCAATAGTTATACTGTATATGATAGATTATTTCTGTTATACACTTTATACACAAGTCATACGATTTGTAATATAGTTAGGTTTTTTTCTTCACACAAACTCTGTTGTCTAGAAGCTATCTTGCACAGATTTGTGTTGTAATTGTGTAAACTCTCAAAAACCTTACATAGTGAAACTCATAGGAAATCCAGGAGTGGCCAACCTGGTAATGGACGTACTGGTTCTTTAACACCAGGAACCACTCCAAAATACTTTCCTACTTTACTTACAATTTCATCATAGTATTCACTGTGCTAACCCTGCCTTGTGTGTGACTGTGTAATAAAAGCTTTCTGTTTGGTCAAAACTGTTCTACATTTACTTCAAACTATTCTCTAACTATTTTACCAAATCCTTCCTTTGTCTTATTCTTTTACTCCGCCGCCCTTGGTAAACTTCACCTGTCAAGCACTCTGACAAAGTCAGCCTCTACAAAGAATTTTATTAAAAAAATTTAACAGGCTTTTTACCCCCCTCTAGCCTATAACTAATCCATTTGTGGACCAACAATTGGTATCAGAGCAGACTTTTTGAAAAATAAATTTTTTTCAAGATTCACAGCTTGTAAGCCGATTTCACTATGGCAAAATTTATGAACACAATCAACATCACTCAGGTACCACTTATTGATGAAGACAACTTTGAGCTATGGAAAGGTAGCATTCAATCCTACATGTGCTCTATCGATGATCGTCTCTTTTAATGTGTTTTGGGTGGTCCAATGACTCCTCAAAAGCCATCAACCATCAGAACTGAAGTACCTCCTCCAGAAGGTGCACTTGAAGGAACTCCAAATCAGATCATAACTAATGAAGTATCAACTGAATGGAGAGACAAAGATCGTCTGATAGCCTAGATGGACAGAAAAGCGAGGTTCATCATGCTACAATCCTTGGATGTCAATGCCAGGTAGCAAGTAACAGGATGCAAGACTGCTCAAGAATTTCGGGACGCACTGTTGGAATATCTCAAAGGCAACGAGATCACAAAGGACAACAGACTCTATGTCTACATCAAAGACTTTGATGCTTTCACAAAAGATCCTAAAGAATCGCTCCAAACTGCGTACGGCCGCTTTTGCGAGGTAAAGAATAAATGTGCCTCTCTTGGAAATATCTATACTAATAAGTACCTTAACATACGACTTCTCAGCTCTCTAGGTGAGGAGTGGCATATTAAAGTCACGACGGTAAAAGAGACCAGAGATTTACATTCTATGACTCTCAGGACTCTTTATGCCAGTCTGAAATTATATGAACGTGAATTGATTCATAGAGAAAAACTCATTAAAAGCATGCAAGGCATCTCTCTGCTCTCTCAAGAGGAAAGACTTGGTTTATGTAGTACTCCAATTTCAAAACCTTCAGTTCCCCCTCGTTTTCTGATATGTCTGAAGAGCAAGATTTCGATGCCTTCTCACGATTTTATAATCACATGAAATCTTTCAAAAACTCCTCAACAAAAATACATCAAACCCGCTGGAGACTAGAAGGGTGCAAAGGAACATCGCCTCTGTTTCAACTATCGAAAACCAGGACACTTTGCTTCAAACTATCCTACTCCAAAGTTTGAATATTTTCAAAAGAAAACTCCAAATCGCTTTCAAAAACAAAAAGGTTTCGTTGCTGAGGAAGAAACTCCTAAAATTCCTATGCCTACATGGCTAAAATCTGATTCTGATGAGGACGACACAGATTTTACTAAAAAGGATCATATTTGTTTAATGGCTAAAACTGTGACCTCAAAAGATGATGATGTCTCAGATCTAGACGACAAGGATGACTATGAAATATGGAGAGGCAAATGCTACGTATTATACACTGGTCAAGACTACAGAGGAAAGTTCGATGAAAAGGCGAATGAAGGTATCTTTGTTGGGTACGCTAAGCACAGTAAGGCTTATCGCGTATTCAACAAAAGAACTCTCAAAATTGTTGAATCAGTTCATATTTCATTTGATGAAAGTAACTTTAGAGTCAAAGGCTCCTTGTAGTACTAATGAATTTAAGTTCTGTGAGACAGGTACATCTTCTAGAGAGAACCCTGCCTCTACCTCAGATTCAACCGAACCTACTCCCAACACAAGTCAGCCTGACCCTGAAACATATGAAACCTCACCTACTACACCAACAAAATTCGAGGAACCAACTTGATTGCACTGTCGCAGGTGCTCAAAAAAAATATAAGTAATAAAACCTACTTACTACTAATAATACTACTACTACTACTACTACTACTAACTAAATTAATGTAGATAACGATAAATAGGATGTCGATCCACTGAATACTTGAATTAAGTAATTTAACTGATTAACAATATTTTGTGATGTTGAATTGATTAACTTGAAGAAATGTTTATAACTATTAAAATGAAGTTCACAATTGAGAGAGATCTAGGAGACCAGAGTTAATCATTACTTCTGATTACACTAAATTCCTTTTTGTATTGGTTCTGTTCTTACGGTTATCTATTGATTAGCAATGTATTTGATCTTCCTGTCAGAAGATTCACCGCTAGTGTTCTCCGATTTCGCTAAACACTAAAGGTCACAGTAATAGATAACGCACAGAAAACCCTTGAAGCACGTATGAACTAAGACAACCCTAATTCCTCTTACTCGTGCTTTTGTCGCACAACAAGACAAACTAGAGAATTTTAATCAAGTTTTCATATGAAATCCTTTCTCTAAAGCATAACATACAATTCATAATCATTCTTCGAATTAAGCATTTGCAACTACTTAGTTGAAAAAACGCACGTCAGAACGATTACAATATCAATAAGAACAAGAACATAATTGGAAGTATTATTATCGATGCATAATCAGATAGTAAAATTTACCTCCAACTCCTAGAAAGTGGATTTTAGCTCGTAACTTGGCTAAGCATAAACCCTATAATCTTAATGTAAATTGTGTAATCTCTATTACATGAATTTTAATCCTAAACTGAAGGAAAATACGTTTATATAGACTTCCAGAAAGCCTTTACAAGAAAGCCCAAAAACCCATAATCAGTAAGAGGAAGAATTCCTCGGCTTGCGCAGGCATGGGCGTGCCCAGCTTAGGCACTGCTGTGCCTAGCTCTCAGATGTTTTCCTGCACGCACTTTGATGCTACTTCGGATCTGGTCTTTGGTTTCTTGCCAGAATAGCCCTTTTCGCTCCAAAACAACTTATTTCTCTTACTTTGATGCTTTCCACTTGGAATTCCTGTAATGTGCAAAACTAAACATACCAAGCGTAAAATCATGCGTAATTACATAAAAATAATCATAGTCATAGCCCTAAAATATAGGTCTATTTGAGTGCTATTACAACTCCCACGGAAGTTAGAATGTCGGTCTAGAACTAACTTATCCTGAAACCCCAGCTGAAGAAATTCCCGATGATCCATTACAGGAAACATCCACCTCTACTGCACAACCTGAGGCTGAGAAAGACCTACCACTTGAGATAAGGGAAAATCCTAATCATCTAATAGAAAATATCATTGGTGATCCCTTCTCACTTGTTAGGACTAGATTCTCATACAGAAATGAATCTATGTTTGCTCAAGCCTATATTTCACAAAATGAACCAAAGGCAGTGGAAGAAGCCTTAGAAGATCCAGCCTAGGTGGATGCAATGCAAATTGAATTAAATCAATTCAAGAGATGCAACGTATGGACAACTCGTTCCAAGACCTGAAGGTGAAAAGGTTATAACTCTTAAGTGGGTTTTCAGAAACAAATCCAATGAGGAAGGAGAAATCACCACAAACAAGTCAAGACTTGTTGCTCGAGGGTATAGACAAGAAGAAGGTATAGATTTTGAATAATCCTTTGCACCAGTAGAAAGACTTGAAGCCATCAGACTATTCCTCGCATATGCAGCTCACAAGAACTTCATTTCAAGCTATATCAAATGGATGTAAAGAGTGTATTTCTAAATGGTGATCTTCAAGAAGTGGTGTATGTTGAACAACCACCTGACTTCAAGGATCCTATCATCCTGATCATGTCTTTCGCCTAAACAAAGCCATCTATGGACTTAGGCAAGCCCCCAGAGCATGGTATGAAACTCTGTCCAAATTTTTCATTGAGCAAGGTTTTCAACGAGGTCAGATCGATACTACTATGTTCACATTAAAGCACAAGAGTCACACTTTAATTGTTCAAATATATGTTGATGATATTATATTTGGTTCCCCTAATCCCTGTTTATGCAAGAAACTTGAGAAGCTAATGCAGAGTAAGTTCGAAATTAATTCCTCTCTCTCTCTCTCTCTCTCTCTCTCTCTCTCTCTCTCTCTCTCTCTCTCTCTCTCTCTCTCTCTCTCTCTCTCCCCATAAGTTTTCTTCTCATTTTCTTTGCATATTATATGTTACTAAATTAATGTATGTATTTGTAATTTTTTTGCATACAAATCTGTTAATGTGTTATATTATTTGTAATTTTTTTATTTATTCTTGTATTTTTTTTTTCTTTTTATGATTTTTTTGAAAATTAAATAAATATACAAAATCTTAATGTTAAAAAACCTGCCTAATTTGAAAATATAAATTAAAACATTAAATCTCAAATTTTTAAAATAAAATGAAATATGAAAATGATGAGATTAAAATGGAAATGAAATATGAAATATAATCTGAAATGAATTTAGTGTTAAAGATTGATAAAAAAAAAAATTGATTAGTATTATTTCATGATTAATATTTTTTTTCAAGTAGATTAAAGTTAGAAGAAATTTAGAAAGATGAAATAAAGTTAGAATTAAGAATGACGAAAGTAAGATTTAAAAATGATGAAAGTTAGATGAAAGTTAGAACAAATTTGGAAAGATGAAAATTAGAGCAAAGTTAGATTTAAGAATGATGAAAGTTAGATGAACTTTTTAACAATTTTAGAAAGATGAAATTAGGTTAAAGTTAAATTTAGAAAGATGAAAGTTAGATTCAAGTTAGAACAAAATTAGAAAGATGAAGATTTATATTAGGAATAGAATATTTAGATCAGATTAGTTAGAATCAATGATTAGAGTATATATTTAGGTTTATTACTTAGAATCAATGATAGAGTTAATTAGGGTTAGAGTTTATATACTCAAAATATATAAACTGATTTAGGATTTATAAACTATAATATGAATCATTAAGTTATATTAATTACTTAATTAAATAAGATTAATTTAGTTATATTAATGAATATAAACTATTATGATATTCAATTATCATTAATGTGATTGTTTGTTAGGTTTTGGAGCTGATGCCTAATTTGTTAGATTTGGGGATGATTCTCCACGTTTGACCTTGAATGCTCCTTTATTTATTAGGTTTGGCGCCGGTGCCTAATATATTTGGCGTAGAATGTCCGTTTGAAAATGCATATAAGTTAATGTGTTTTACCTGTTACTTTTATGATTATGGATCGAGTAGCTTGGCAGATTTCTTAAAATTTTGGGTTTAGATTTATATATGTCGTTATGATGCCGAAATTTTATTTAGGGGGTTTTTGGCTTAGGGTTCAAGATTTACTCTAATTTATCTAATAAAGCTCATAAAAGTGAGTGCTACTTGTAAAGATTAAAATAATAATGCAAAATTAATTATAAAAATAGCTTAGAAATTCGTTCAATCGAGCATATGCATGTTTTATAAATTTGAAGATGCTTGTGATCATTTTTCGAATAAGATAGAAGCGTACCCTGATCATCAGATGATACGGTGTCTTATATCAGTTCTTCTTAGCATACCTATTAATGCTAAGAATAGGTAGTAATTAGTTGCGACAAGGAGTTTAGATCTTCTATCTCACTTAGTATTTCACCTTCTGCATGACCTATTTTTTTAAAATTTTATTTATGATGTTTAGAAGATGATTTTAAATTTTAGAATATGTATCAATCTTTAAAAAAAAGTATGAAACAATTGAATTAGAGATGAAATACCAAGTAAAAAAAAAAAAAATCTCAATTCTATGACGAGAGTATAAAGTTTAGGGGGGAATTGATTTTTGGTAGTTCCGGAACGGGGGTTAGTTTTAACAAGCGCTGGTAGTTAAATTCCCAAGAAATAAATACGAGGAGGACAGTGTATTTATATTATTGGAGTTAAAATTGCAACCAATAGAATTGATAAATTTTCAAGAGGGTTGTGCAAAGTGGAGTAATTGCATAACCAACAACGCGTTTTACAATTTATGGACCAAAATACTACTAGTAAATGTGTTAATAATTATGAATGAATTGCTATTAGATATACCAAAAATCTCACCTGTTAAGTTACCCCCCCCCCCCCTCTCTTCTTCCTTTTCCTTCCTTTTTCCTTCTTTTTTTTCTTTCTTTCTTTGTTTTCTTGTTTTGGAAATACAAGAATTCCGCTCACCTGTTAGCTGTGTGTACTTATTTATTTATTACTCTTTGTGTATTATCAAAGTATACCGAGAATTAGGCCTGTCAATTTATTACCCATTAACTCATTTTAACCTGCTAAACAGCTTAACTCGTTTCAACCCATTTAATTATAAAATTGTATATTAGAGTATATAAAAAATATTTTTTTTTTGTACGAAAGAGTATTCAAATGATAATTTAATTTTAGCTTAACCTATTTATTATATAATTGAGTTGATTGGTTAATTAAATGAGTTATAATAGGTTGAACCCATTACAACCTGTTATTTATTGTAACTTAACTCATTACAACTCATTTAACCCAAATTGACAGGCTTACCAGGAATATCCCCTATTTAAAGATATAAAGATTAATTAACAATTAAATGGTACTTTAAAATGAATCAACCATTTTAAGTAACTTGCTTTACAAGGAATAACGGTTAGGCTAGTATATCATGAGTGCCTCTGATTCCTGTAAGTACTTAGGATTGTTTAAAGACAAGTGTAACCTTCTAATAGTATCTTGGATAGGAGTTTCGATATAGGTAATAATACGTTTTGTATACATTTGATACTCCCTGATGAATTAGTTGTTGATAGTCTGTTATCAACAATTATGATCTTTTGATAGACGCAGTTAGGGCCGTAAATGAGCCGAATTGAGTCGAATTTTTACGAATTCGAGTCGATCTTTTTACATTAATTTATGAGTCGAACTTTCACGAATTCGAGTCGAACCTAAAATGAATGAGCTTGGCTTGACTCGTGACGGGCTCGCAAGCTGCTCACGAGCGTTCATGAGACTTTGCGAGTCGTGAATTTTATGGACATTAACAGATTTAACGGATTTTTAACGACTCTTGATGAGTATTCACGAGATTTTCCCAATAGATATATTGCATTTATCCAAACTCTTGCACCCGAAAAATCTTGCCCAATAATTTATTTTATTATTTTTGTGGCTCTAGTTATCTCCAATTTTTCTTAAATAAATAAAATTATAAGCATATTTAAAAAATTATCAACATTAGCAATTTACTTATGAACTATACAAAATAAAAAAATTTGATTTGAAGTTTGTTCCTTTAAAATATAGAAAAAGAAATTAATTTACTTATTAATTTATTTCTTCAAACAAAGTAGTGACGAATCGAATCGATTTTAACAAGTCAAGCACTTAACGAGTCCTTAACGAGTCGGCTCGCGAGTCTTGCGAGTCGAGTCGAGTCGAACTTGCAAAATATGACGAGCCTAAAAATTGAGCTTGGCTTGGCTCATGAAAGTAATGCGAGTCAAGTCGAGACGGGTTAAAACGGTTCAAACCGGATCGAATCAACGAGTTAGCTTGGCTTGTTTACAGCTCTAGATGCACTCTATGTTATTATCAAAATATATATCTTGACTATGTTAAAGTTTTGGGTTTCATCTCAAAATCAATTGACAATTAAATGAGTAGTTCAAAATCTCTTGACTCTGTTAAAATTTTGGGTTCCATCTCAAGACATCGTGGGCCGTTGGGCCTGCACTGTAGAGCCTGCTCTGATACCATGTTAAAATCTTGGGTTCCATCTAGCCCAAAATCTTTATTAAGTGTTTATACGACTAGTTTATTCCCAATGTGGGATATTATCTCAATAGACTCAACTTATATTAAATTTAAATGAGAGTTTCCCATTAATGATTTATTGCACTATATTAACAAGAGCAAATACATGCATTAATAAATTATATAGTTGTTAGTAAAGTATAGCAAACGCAGCTTAACAACTATCTATCAAGAATTTATTTTTATTTTTTAAATGACATACAAGTATGGGTTTTGGTCTGAGCCAAACCCAAATCAAACCGTTATATCCCTACTAATAATACCGGACCACCGGAATGACAAGAATTTTCATGAATTGGCTTCGACAGCAGCAGCGATAGAAAAGGTGAGAAGGAAAATTATAGCCGTGATCTGTAAACTACACACAGCCAGCCAGTGCCAGTCCACGAACATCCTAAAAAGAGCTACGGACGTACACCCTCTAGATAGTACCATGCATAATAATTAACATATAAAACAACAGTCTATCTGTAATGCATCAATGGTATATAGCTTTTTGTAGATTATTGTTTTTTCATGTTATATCGTACGGTACTGACAATATGTGCAGCTATTTAAGATAATATTCGTGGTTGAGGACGAATGATATAAATTCTGACTCTTCTTTTTAATTTATGCCACTGTGATATGGTATAGTATTTGCTAGGTGCAGTGATATAATATATAAAAAATATATAAATAAATAAATAAAACCCTCTCTGCTGTACTTGCAGACATTAATTATATTACTATTGTTTTTGCATGTGATCATTATTTCATGGGAGATCAGATCGAGTGAAATAACAGTGAGCCATGAGGGTGGTTATATTTATCTGGTAAGCATGAAATTAAATATTTTATGGGGGGAATTTTACTTTGATGTTCCTCAGAGCACTATACATTCTTCTAACAGCTTGGAATAATTAATTACCCCATTTTATGATTTTAAATAGGGACAATATCATAAATGGTCCCTGAAGTTGGGCCATTTTCATGAATAGTCCCCGAGGTTAGAAACGTATTATGGATGACCAAAGTTTTAAAAAAATATCTCACAGATGGTCCCTGCCGTCAATTTAAAGTTAAATTGGGTGTTAAATATCACGTGTCTATCACGTGAGAAGGGTAAAAATGTAAATCACGGTACATCTCTCTCAAACACACACCCTGAAGAAAATCTCCCCCGTCTCCCACAAAATCATCTCCTTCTCTCTCAAACACACACACACACACACACATGGATTCCGGCGAGATCAAGAAGGTGACGAGGAGGAAGAGGATTCCGGCGGACTCTCTCTCTCTTTCTCGCCGGCAAAGAAGCTGAAGTTTCATTCGTTCTTCCTCGGTGAGATTTTCGGCCGTTCATTCGTTCATTCTACGTCTCGCCGGCGGCTGTGACCCATTCCTCCTCACCACCCTCTTTCACTCTTTCACCTCCCTGCTTCCTCCCCCAAGATCCCAGCCCCTCCTTCGATTTGTAACTCGCCGGCAAAGAAGGGCGAAACCCAGATCTTAATTATTCAGTTCTAGATCTGGATCTTCAAAATCAACATGGCGGGTTTGTACTCCTCTCTCTCTGATTGGGATTATTGGGTCGAGAGTGGTGATGGTGATGGTCTTTTTGGGGTTTTGAACGGCAACCGCATGCAATGGTATTCCCCTCCATTCCATAAATTCCTCCGGCGCCGATCATCCCATCCGTTCTCTCTCTCTTTCTCTCTCTCTCTCTCTCTCGGACACAGATCGAGGCATAAATTCCATTGAAGATCTGGTACCCCTGCTTCCGTTGAA
>JAOWAN010063047.1:0-12073 GCA_028566635.1 Lobelia cardinalis
TGCATTAAATACAAGCACATTTTTCTATACACGGTTTTGACATTAATACCCCTTCAAGTAAATATTAAAAATTAAAAAGTGAGGGTATTTAGGGAAAGAAAAAATGGGGACATTGCTAACCTCCTACAACTAGTGGGAATATTAGCTAATCCCTTTAATCAAATATTTTAAAAATTAATTGTTACTTATATTTTGAAATTTATAAAAATTATTATTGATATTTCACTTCCTACTCTTACTATAATTTTAAATCTTAAAATATAAAATATGGTGATATAAATAATATTTAAAAAAATCATGTTAACTTTTTAAAAATAAATTACACTTATTCTAAAACGAAGGCACTCATAAGAAGAAAGTGAGAAGAATACATGAAAAAGTTCATAAAAATCCACCGAAGACAAGCTGGACGTGAATCGGATTGGATTAGATTTTAATAATGTGTTGCATCATCCGGCTTCCACTCTTGTTTTCTTGCATATTACTCCTAATATACTAGTGTAAGCTCGTTCTCGGGCCACATAAAATATTTTTAAAGAAGAAAATTTTTTTTGAAAGAAAAAAATATTATATCATAAATAATATAAAACAGAAAAAAGAAAAAAAATTGAGGGTAAAAAGAGTTTAAATTCAAATTGATAAAAAGAAAGCAAAAAAAAAAAAAAGATGGAGCCTACACACACTCTCTCCCTCTCTCTCTATCACATATATACATACACACATTCCTATACACAATTATTTTTACTATTCATTACTATTCATATTTAATGAAACCTACAAAGATGATTTATATTATAGATTATTATATATACTTTGGACCAAACTGAATTAATTAGCTAATTTCTTTTAATTGAAAAAAAATTGTACTATATCTTAGGATGTGCCAGTTTTTTTAAGTCCCAATGGGGCATGAGAAGGGATCGAACCTGAAACCTTATATATTGTAACGTCCAGCTCAACCACTGAGCCACCCCTTAGGTTCCCATGTACCAGTTATTACCCATACATTTAATGAAAATATTGAATAATGCAGTTTTTGGAATCTATATATGACATTTTAGATTATTAAATTAAATATTAAATTCTTTATCTTGTACACTCTTGTTTGTTTGTTGTTACGGATATTTCGTCCATATGTCACGAACTAAAGTCAAGAGATCTTTTATACTCCGTCGATCTAAAAATAATTATTTTATTTTTATTTTATACTCCTTTTATTTTATTTTAAAAGACAGTTGTTTTTCTCTTTCAGATTCGATTGAACTGCCAAGGAAAGCTCGGCGGTAGAGCCGAGGACATAACATCCAATGACTTATAATGCTAGTCACTACTTCCAAGTGTGCTAAAAATATTTTTCCTTCGCATGTTTGAACACTTAAATTGAAATAGATGAATTAGATATTTTTAATTAAGAACAAATTATGCATAACTGTATTATTATTAAATTGCATTAAAATAATTGTTAGTTGTGGAAAATATAAAATTATTTGGAACGAACGAATCAAAAAATATTTAAAAAAATGGGGAAAAAAAGGCGAAAATATATGTCATTTGTTCTTTGAGTAGACGATAATAATGTCGTTACCATTGTTGTTTCTTTATACGTTTTCCGTTTATTTTCGAGTTGAAGTGGAAAAGGACTCCCATCTCCACATGATGTGAACAATACTGCCGTCGTATGATTTGGTCAAAACTCAAAAGTGCAATTGAGACTACCATGATCAATATTCAATTGAAGTTATAAGGAGTAATTACGTACGCTATTTCAAGGTTGTGATGAGTAATTAAATCAACTATTACATTGAATCAAAAAAATTTGAAATTTGATATGTGAATTACTTGTTTCAAAAGGTAAAATCGTCCATTATAAGCGTTCTTCTTAGATTGTTGAATTACTAATTCAACAAAAAGGTGAACTATCTTTCATATCTAGGATTGTAAATGAGTCAAATGGGTCATGTTTTTATGGGTTTCAGTCGAGCTTATCGCGTCTTTTTACGAGTCAACCTTTCATGAGCTCAATTCGAACCTAAAATAAATGATTGGCTTGGCTCGTGATGAGATAACAAAATACTCGTGTACATTTGTGAGACTTTACAAGCCATGAATTTTACGAGCCTTAGCGGTTCTATGCAAAAATTGAACTATAGTTTCTTTGATGATATATTTTTCATCCACTTTTTAAATTATTCATACATTTTTTTTTAGATTAGTTTGGTTGTTTTGAGCCTTTTTAACAATTTATAAATGTGTTTTGACTCAATTCATAAAAATAATGCGACTCGAGTCGACACGAGTCCATATAAATCGAGTCAAATCAAATATACGAGTTGACTCGACTCATTTACAACCTTATTCGTATACCATACATAACAATGTCAACAAAAATATCATAAAAGTACCAACGAAGATTGGTGTAAGTGATATTGAATTAATAAATACGAAATCCTTGATAGAAAATATATATATATATATATATCTTAAACATATAATGAGATGTGTACGAGTTAATGTGAGTAAAATAGTGTGATATTAATAGAAGTACGAGGGAAATAAAAAAAAGAGAGATATTTTGTTGAGTTCAAAAAGTGACCACTAAGGTGATTTACGATATATTCAAAATCCACCAAAATCACATAACTGACCGAAATTCATTTTTTTGGATACTAGGGTCTAGAGCACTTGGTGATTTGTAATTTAATTAGAATCGGATCAAAAAGTTAATTTGTAATAATTTTAGCAATATGATATGATATTTAATAATTATCAAAGTAAAAAAAAAAATAGAGAAGAAATAGGGAAAAAAATGATAAGATTCTTAAAAAATTAAAAATTATATATCATATCACTTTGATTTCGTGATCCAAGTTTTATTTTTTTTTTCTTTTTCGGTATTCTTTTTAACTCTCCGATCACCAATTAGCCCTAGATGTTTCATTTACCATCTCACGTATTTTTTATGTTTTAACAATTATAAAAATAAAATAAAACCAATAAAAGAATAAAAAAAAAAAAAACTTTAACACTCTTTCCATTATCTCGCCCAAGATCTCTAATCTAACGCTAATTAATGTCACGCACGCTAGTATGTATTTCTTGCACTTAAAAAGTAGTAAATGCTTGTAACCCACTCGATCCATGGCTTTCTTCAAAAAGTGACTTTCGTGTTTCACAATTGACTTCATATGCACCACATCCACATGTGGACTCATGCCAAATGAAATTGCAGCCTTTGCTTTTTCGGCTTAAAAATGCTTCCTAAGGTTTGGACTAGCTAGGCATCTATCTCATAATCATGGACACAAATGAAAAAGGTGTTCATGGGAATTAGGATGGGATGGTGGGTGGTGTTTTTTCCTTTATGACTTCTTAGAGCAATCCACACCCCACAACTTGACCAAAATGATGAACAAGTTGAAAATATGACTTCCATGTCAAAAACATTTTATTTGGACGTTGGATCATAAAGTTAATTTTTAATGATATAATATCATATTTTATAATAATTAAAGTAAAAAAAAATAAGAGAGACATAAAAAAATGATTAAACCAATCAAAACTTAGAAATTATCAAGTTATATATATTAGTTCATTGGTGATCCAAATCAGAAAACTCCAAAGGATTACTTATACTTTTTTTTTTTTTTTTTTTCATATCCATATTTTGAAGAGTGTCAATATTAGACGCGAAGAGAATCATCCGTGATAGGGCGATCATGAGGAGTCATTAGCATAAATTTGTGAAAAAACCTGTTTGTGGTGTTGGTTGATCGATAGTTAAAATTGACTATATTTTTGCTTACACGATTACGAAAATGAAATATATATATATATATGAAGATATATATTCTTATAATTGATTACAAATATCGTAGAAACTGTAGGAATTAATCTAGTTCATTGAATTATCAAACATAATAAAAAATTTCGTTACTGAGTTGGTGAATGTTCAAACACAATAAATATTTTTATAACTGTGTGGACAGTTTCTACGATATTTAACTCCCTATTGAAGCACGCCCCTATTTATATATATATATATATATCTTATTTTTACATTATCTCGCCTATGGACTAATTAATGGTAATTGAACGTTTATATGTATGTACGTGAATCTCCTGACCAAAACACAGTGCTAGCTAGCTATGTACGTAAAATGTAAGCTCAAGGAGTAGTTGACTAATCAAATCAAAAGTGGAGTTAATTTAATTAATTAAGATGGCAAATAGAAAGTACGTACGTAGCTAGCTAGAAGAGAGCATTTAAAACAAACATAAGAAAAAATAGCAACAATATTTTGGTGACCGAATTATATATTATTACCCATAATTCAGTAGTATTAATTATAAAGAAAAGGACCCACCACTTAATTTTTAGGTCATGAAAAAGTGCAACAAGACTATGGTAAAGTCCAATGTATACAACTTCTGTTAATGTTATTAATTAATTAGCTTGATGATCAATTTCATAATTAACAAATAAGAAATTAAAGCACCATGAAATCACCTCTTATTTGCTTCTTCCTAAATAAAAGTATATTTATTTAATCTAATTTAAAAATTATATAAATATGTTTATTTTTTTAACTAACGATAGGACATATATATATAGGGGCTTATTCCACTACAAACCACTTTTTCGTACAAACCGTACGAACCGGTTGTATCTTAGAACATTTTTGTTGTATGTTAGTTATATGTCCGTATTTTGTAAAATAAAGATCCAATATAAGAAAATTTTCAAGAAAATCAACTAAGATACAACAAAAATATACTAAGATACAACATATTCGTAAATATACAACAAACTAACTAAAATGCGAAGATACAGCAAAAACGTAATAACATACAACGGGGTCTTATTAAGATACAATAAAATTAACGAATATACAACAAAAAAGTACTAAGATACAACAATTTGTACGTTTGTACGATATTTATGGTTTGTATTTGATAATTTTCATATATATATATATATATATATATATATTGAACAGAGCAGTATAATTTTAGTAAAAACGAACAAATACATACATGCATGTAAGTAGAGAAATAATCTGATTTTAGCATTGAAGGGAGCACAAATTAAGGAAGATAAGAACAAAAGTGTTAGGCCCTCAAAAACCAATTTGGTCCACAGAATGTGACCAAGATAAAAATACCCACCCAAACAAAGCCAGTACCATTTAGCTTAAAATTTTGCAAACATACTTAAAATACGTGCCATTTATGTTCTTTGTGCCAATAATTATTGTACTTTGTAATATACTATTGTTATTGTGGTGTAAGATTTGTTACCATTCCCCATTACCCCATGAATGTATACAAATAGAAGAATTTGAGTTAGTTTGGACATTTATGCATATCAGTTTCCCCTTATGGTTACGTAATTATACTCATATCTATGTTCAAGGGGAAAAAAATAATAATGAAAGAATGACAAAGACAGTTAAAATATGTATGTGAGCGATCGTAAAATAAAGAGTCTGTTCTACGTTATTTCTATTTTAAAATGATAAAAAAAACATAACGCAATTGACTCTTTAAGAAAAAATGAGCTTGATATATTCTTTATTTTATCTATAAATTGAAATTTTCTGAAAGAGCAACATTAACCTGAAAGAATGACAAAGCCGGTTAAAATAAGAAGCAAAAAATAAAAAGAAAAATATTTACGAGCGACCATAAAAAGAGTTTGTTCTACGTTGTTTCTATTTTAAAATGACGAAAATAACAAAGCGGTTGAGTGATTAGGAAAAATTAACCTCTTGATATATTATTTATTGTATCTATTATTTGATATTTTGTGAAAGATTAAAAATATTTTAGTCTTACTAAATAAACTCTGAGTTGTTCGATAGAATTTACTGATGAGAGGTAGTATTATTACTGATTTTATATGGGTGTCGATAAAATTTTGAATCCATTATTAATTAATACAGAATAAGACCTTAATATTCCTGTTTACCCTTTTAATCCCTGGATAAGGGGTGACGACTACAAAAATACGAGAATAATATTTAATAAAATTTTAATTTATAATTATGTTAATATTATATTAATATTAATTATTAATAGTGACCTTATTAATAATATTTTTATACACCTTTATCTAATTTAATCCGCCAAACGAGCCCAATTTTTGTTTTTTTGTCTAATTATTATCCTTACAAATTTGACAAGGTAAAGGTTTGGATGAAAAATAGGTATTCAGTAATCTCTTTGGGCCAGCAAGTGAGTAGGCAGGCCCATTATTTCTCGAAAACTTTCAAATAATGTAACCCGAGCAGCGTTCCAGTGCAAATCATGTGATGGCAGTTCATCTACTCCAATTCCAGGATCCTTTAAGCCCACCCACAATCACTCATTTTGTCCATTAAAATCGGGCCCATACAGCCATGGAGAATGTAATATCGTGAAGAAAGAAAAAACAGAAGCACTTTTCTATTTGGAAGAGAAAATTTTGTAAAGATGAAGAATACGTCGGGCTCGATGACAAGTTTAATTTTTGTTGCTTTTTTGATAGCGATATATCAATCAGTTTTTCGTTCGATCACTTAATCAATACGTTAAATTTATTTTTATTGATTTGTAATTTTACTTTTCATCTTTATACCCGTACACGCTATTCTACTTTGAATATCACGTGATTATATATTTATATGAGATCTAAGAATTTTCAACACCATGGATAAACAATATACATTGTCGGCGTGTAACACAATGACTCGGTAACATTCATGTACCAATCTAAATATTCTTAACACCTTCGGGCTTCTAGTTATGTAGCAACAAAAGTATACATTGTATGTGTCCCTATAACTGTCTTTTAAAATATGTTTTGCTGCTTGTTAAAAGAAATTAAGTTTTGTTTTTTTCATAAAACTATTATATATTTTGATTTTATTATGTTGGATTGGCAATTGTTAATTACTAACATGATTATCTCTCCTATAACCATAATTTGTTGATGAAATTGAAGAGAAGAGTGATGAACCGATGATTGTATAGTGGCTAAATCATGTGTATAATTTGATTAAATTGAGATCAAATTTTATACATGATACAAATAATCACTTAAAAATTATGAGTTTTTATACAATATGAGACATTCTATTAATTGAATTCATATTTTACGTACATATGAAAAATTTATTTCGAAAAATTATCCGTCGCATCATGCTGATGTTATTCGATGGTATATTGATTTGTTTAGAATCACAAATGTGTTCCTAGCTATAAACTTAATTCAGTGGTAAAGTAAGTAATAAATTTAGACTAAGGATCAAGCTTCGGCTTTTGACAGACGAAACACTCTCTTATTTATCAAGTTTTGAATCATCGTAATTTAACTTTCCTTTTGAGATGCCAAATAGTAATATAGAAGAAGAGACGGGCGATACCAATTTTTTTTTGCAACAAACGTTATCCAGTTTAGAAGAGGGAAAATTCCGTACAATGAACCCGTAAATGTAACGGTAGTTCCTCATCTTCTTGAAAAAGAAAGAAAAGAACAAAAAGAAAGAGAAAAAAAAAAATTGACCACAACAACTACCAACTTGGAAGAAGCAAAATAATCATCATACACCCCAGAGAGAGGAGGAGGGAGGGAGACTTGTTTCTCTTTCTCATGACCCGTCGCTCCTCCAAGAAGCGACTCGCCCAAACCTTCCCTCTCTCTCTCCACAAATCCGCCTTCACCTTTCTCTCTCTACTCAAGAACCTCCTCTCCAAAACCCTAGATTTCTTCTCCATGGATCACCATTTCTCCATCGACCTCCCCGACGACAACTGGTACTCCCTATCCGACGATTTCCTCAGCACCACCACTCACCTGCCCCCTCTCTCCGACCTCTTCCAGGAAAAGCTCTACCTCGTCCATTTCAGGTACGGAAGCTCTCTCTTTTTCAATTTTTCTTCTCAATTGTTTTTTTTTTTGGGGGGGAAGGGCAATTATGAATACCTGAACCCGGCGTCGTTTTCTTGTGGTTTTTGATTAAAAGACGGAATAGGTGTGAATTTTCAGGTGGTGGAACTTGGCGCGGGAGGCGTTGTTTAGTGAAGTGAAGGGCGTTTCGTACTTGACGAATCCGAAGTCGTTTGGAAACGAGTTTGGAGGCTTTGGTTTTGAAGATGAGATCGTTCTTGACTTGCGGAATGATGTACAGAGTGATGATATGGTTCAGGATGAAGCTTCTTTGGGTCTGGAATATGCGCTGATTGCCGAATGGATGTTTTTGCGTGCCCTTAAATGGTTAGAAACTTTGTAACGGTGGTTCATTTATTTGTATATATTTGTATATGCTGCATAGCAGTACCATGAGAGTACAGTTGTACTTGAAATGATTAGAAATGGCATAATTGTACTTTCACCTTTTCAATGTTGAAGTGAGGTCTTTCAAAATTTGAACTGAAATCTTGTTAGGTTATTGATGTGTGACATAATTGTATCATGTGAACTCGGTTGCATAAGAAGGTCAGCAATCTAGCTGATAGTAACATCAGGTTAGTTGAAGACGGCTATAAGATAAAACACATGTCCACGAAACAAGGTTAACAAAGCAAACTTTTAAGTTCGGCGTATGGTAGAATTAGATGAAGATAGTAAAAATCCTAGACAAACCCATTCCGGAGGCAGCGTAACTAGCTCCAATCAGAGATATCTAGGAGATAATTTATTAAGATGCTTTCAGCATAGAAAAGCTTAGTCTACATTAATAACTGAGCTACAATGAGTGGTATTTAACAACTAGGCGTGCTGGTGATAGATGATTAAGAGTGATTGATGATTGATCTATTAAAATTTCTTTTATCAAAAAATTGCACTCCCTCTGATCTTAATCAAGTATCTATTATCCCATTTTGGGATGTTCTAAAATAAGTTTCCATATTCCTACCAAGAAAATGAAGGAGGGTTTATAGCCAAAAGTTTCTAATGGGTCTCGTAGAGAGATTAATTACAACTACTAGTTCCATTTGTTTATTAGAGTCAATTGTCTTTGTGTTGTATTAAACTTGTGCCAAATCAAAGTGTACTCTTAATTAAGATTGAAGGGAGTAATATTTAAGAGGGTTAATGGTTTCACAAAAGATCTTGCTTTGGGAAGATATGAATGTTGAAGAAGGATTTAACTGAAGGAGGGAACTGAGTCATGGATATCCATGTCCATATCTTATATCCTTTAATCCTTGCTCTTCCCCAGTCCCGTCTCAAGTTAGATCACTGATCACCGAGGGTAACCAGTTGCTTTCCATGAATTTGTAGAGTCTTCGTCAAGCGTAGTGTGGTCTTTTTACTTTTTTTTTCCCTTCTTTGCCAGCTTTTGGTGGTGGTGGAATGGTGGGGGGTTTTGCTTAATACTTTCGTTTATTGGTGAAATTCGGGCTGGGGCGGTGGTGCTGGTTGGGGTCTCTTTTGCTTTGTCATGTTAATGGGGAGCGCTTTTCCATGTTGCCTTTTCGAGTTTGGCCTTCGCCTAGCCGTTACTGTATATATATGTGACCTTTTATTATTTGGTCTTTTTTGTAGGTACAATGACAAGAATAGTAGAAGCTTCTTCACAGGGGTAGATGATAGACATGAGTTATTTTCCTTGCAAATCAGGATCTCACTTTTGTATGGATCAAATTCCTTGGTTGTAAAGATAAGTCAAAAGGTTTGATCATAACATTCTTGCTACTCTTCTGAATCTGATAAATGTATTTGAAGACTGGTTCTTGGTCTGTGGAATGTACTGAGGTGATACTTTCATTCTGTTGCCTTCCTCTGGCTTCTTGGGCTTTTGTGCTTCCTTTTTTTATTATTGTATTTTTTTAATGTAATATTGGAGCTTAATGATTTTTTTTTTCTCTTTATTTATTTTTTTTAGTATATCGACCTTTTGAATTGTACTACTCCATTCACTGTCTCTTTTTTATTTACTGAAAAAATTATCACAGAACGAGTGCCTATCACGAAAAAGACTATCACTAAATGGGTGTCCATTGGCCACTCACAATGATATCATGTTACCGCTAAGGGCAATTTTGCACATTGTCCACTAATATTGCTTATACATCAACTTTCTGTCCAAGGAAAACTCAAAATGGATGCTCAATTTTGGGATAGATGGAGTATATGAGATATTGAAGTGATCAACTTTCAGCTCATCAATTTCTTCGCAGTTTGTAATAAAGTAGTTAGCTGGGCTTGTATAGTCTTAGGAGTGTATGGGATTCATTTTTTAGCTTTCTTAAATGCTTCATTAATTTCATTATTTCTCTCTCCTTTTCCAGGACAATGAAGTTGGAGCTTTTAGGAAAGCCTGTAGTATATTTTATGTTCAGTCTGGCTCGGTGAGTTACAAATGATTGTAATCATAAACAGAGGTGGTTATACAGTCTGGGCAAGTTTTGATGACTTCATCTTTTTCACAGTTGCAAATTTGGGACTTCTCAGGGCAGACATCCCATTTTTTCTTAAATGACCGAAAGCTCAATAATGATTCAAATCAGCCAAATGAGGAGGTAACAAGTAATTGTCGAGTCACTCTTAAAGCTGCAAATGAGCTTTGACTTGGCAACGTTAAATTGATTAAAACTTTAATCACTACCATAACCCTGTAAACTTGAATAAACTTTAACAACCACCCCACCTAAGCATGCTAAACTGGGGAAGTTGCAAAATTCTTGTATGACTGCTTACAGAAACCTACTATGATTTAAGTTGTTGCTTCTGCTGGTCGAATGCTCTGAGCTATCTTATGCATGCTACTTTAAATCATGCTCAGCTTTAACTTTACACTCAACTCTATTCAATTAAAATCTATTTTGACTACCATTTATGAACTTCTCCTAGTAAATTGCATCTATGATTCTTAGGAACACGCGTTCACTCACACATGGAGGCCACATACATACTTTTTTTGAGATGCAATAAAAAGGAATTACCTCCTGGCCACCACGTTCACTCAAAATTTTGGTTTCATATCTAGAATTAAGATAGGCTAGATAAGATAGAAATGTAAGGGATTACAGGAGCTTTTGGAGGTGCATATACTCGTATGTAGGATATGTGTGTGTGTGTGTGTGCAAGCATTGACGCTTTACACTTGTTTTTATGCACGCAAATCGTCGACAGATAGTTTGTGTAATATCAGACGTGTGGTGTATTAAAATTTGTGGATAGAAACAGAATTATCTGTCGTAGATAGGTAGATTGAATTTAGCCACCAAAAGTTGTAATGTATACAAGGACACAATAGCATAAGGAAAGAAAGATCACAACAGAACTGTCTCTGATTTCCTGCAGAGAACCTATAGAGAATTACTTCGAAAAGAACCTAAAGCCTGACTTCAAAAGAGGTCCTGTTAACAGTTAGATCTGATAACAAACTCAAGGAACTCTTGTTGTAAAAAACAATAGCACTTTTTTGGTCCAAAGGAGCCACTAAAAAGAAAAAATGCCACATCTATGGGATCTTGTATTCTTTGCAAGACCTAATATCCCTCCACCTCACACTAGATGCGCAAAGACATGCTTCCCTGCAACCGCGCTTTGGTTGGGGGGTGGGGGTTGTATATCAGGGGGAGTGTTTAAGTATGTTAATGCAATTATACATTGTAGGCTGCTTAAGCTGAGAGATGGGTTGCTTACTTTTCATTTCTATCACATGCCCCTTTGTTCGATGGTATATTGTGTTCTTATCTAGAGGCCATTTCACGGACTTTGAGATCTTCGAATTGGACATAGAACGAGGCATTCGGGGCCTTGATGCTAGAGAAACAAGATCGTGTTTCTATGTGTCGGACCTTTCTGTTGTCTGTGAAGTACAGTTACATGTTAACAACCGCCAATTATTACAAGATGACGGTCTGATTTATTAGAAGGATGTGATGAGAGATTTTCTAACACGAAAATAACGCGCAAGAGAACGCGGTCGATCAAGTAATAAAGTGAATAGTAAAGGTCAATCCCACGGAGACAGTCGAATTAATTCTCTAAGTACTGGATACTAGAATTCAATCTTAATCTAAGTAAACTAATTGTAGCGATTGTTTTGTGAATTAAATTAAACTAAGATTGTCAATAAGA
>JAOWAN010063079.1:0-12066 GCA_028566635.1 Lobelia cardinalis
AAACTTATAGAACTTTTGAGGTGAATGGGTTTACTTTTCGCACCAAGTCATCTGAAGTGTCAAATTCTACTCAAAATAGTGGAGTTTTTGTGAATGCGAAGACTAAGAGTTTTGCAAGTTCAAAGGACAACTCTCCTCGGGAAGAAGATGTGGGTTATTATGGAGTGATAAAAGACATCATTGAAGTTTCATTCAGTTTAGGCACAAGAAAGATCATTTTGTTTGAATGTGATTGGGCTAATAATCGCTTGAACAAGACAGACAACTTCGGCTTTACACTTGTAAACTTCTCTAGGCCCGACATAAAAATGAGCCCTTTTGTTCTACCATCTCAAGTGTTGCAGGCATTCTATGTCGAGGACCCACGTGATAAGCCGTGGATGGTTCCTATTGTCACTAAACCAAGGGACAACTTTATTTTGAAACCCGAAGAAGGGACAAGTGAAATTGAAGATGCTTGCTTTGAGATTTTTCCGCCCCATAATCTTAATACCGTTGACGTTATGCAAGAATAGCTATTTTTGTATATCAGTTATTTAAGATTTCAAGTATGTTTTTGATTAATGTCGGGATTGATTTGAGATGGAGTTTTACCCCTATTGTGTTATGTGGGTGTTTTGGCAAATTGAATAAATTTATGATCAACTGTAGCCGTAGATTATTCTTGATGTGAGAATGAAAGTTGTAATCTAACTTGGTTCAAATGCCTTTTAATGGTTGTTGTAGTTTGTAAACTTGTTTATTTTTTAGCTAAATAATATAACATATGGGACAGCTAATTTATTTGTTTCAGCCATACAAGGAAATTGCTTATGCTGAAAAATTCTTTATCCATATGCTGGTAAATAGCTTGGTTTGTAAGGATATTACTTGTCTATAATAGATGTCGAGTAAAGGAAAGGGTATAGCCGAAAATGAGGCGGTCATTATCGATGACAATGGTATTCCAGTTGGTTCCTTCCGGAATAAACTTGTGGCTGAGATATCCGGCGAGGTAAGACATAGTGAGAACTTTGATCCGTCTATTTCATGGCCTCAACACAAGAAGGAAGGCCGAGTAGACATGGCTTGGTCAAGCTTCAGGGTATGTCCCTTGTGATATTTTATGTTTTATTTGAATCAAATAGAAATATTTGTTTATGTATATTTAAAGTTAATGTTTTAATGATTTTCAGCAAAGATTCGGACTTTCGAATGATCCTCGAACAAAGAAATGGTTCAATCAGACTATGAATAATCTATGGAATGATTATAAATGCAAAACATTAAAGCCAATTTTTGATGCTGCACCAAGTCTACAAGCTGCCAAGGAGAGACGTCCAGAGGGAACAATTGGAGAAGATGCTTGGAATAGATTGTGCGACCAATTTGCTTCCATTACTGAACCATCGTCAGGCAGTGACGGGAAGGTAAATTATAATTCTTTCACTTTAATTTAAAAATTGTTGCTATTTTGACATTAAAGATATATTAATAATTTATTACCTTTTCAGTCCAAATCTCAAAAATGTAGTGACGCACGAAAGTCTATAGCCATAGACCATCATTTGGGTCGAACAAGCCTTAAAGGATGGTCATATAAACATGTGAGTTATATATAATAACTTTTGTTAATTTGAAAAAATGATATGTGAGTATACCTTATATTGTTTAATCGTTATAAATGGTACAGCTTGAGAAGTTTGGCAAATGTCCTTCTGTGGCTGCACTATACGATAAAGCATATAGGCGCATTGACCCTGTTCAGTTGTCGGAGTCGTCTACAACAGAGGGTAACAATCCTTACCAAGGATACACAAATAATCCTGAAGTGTGTCAAATTTCGGTAAGTACCTGTCTACAACAGAGGCGCATTGACCCTTTTCTCTTACTAATTTTGTTTTACCTATTTTCAATTACCTAGTGCATAGTTATAGCATTCCAGGCAACCAAGAAAAGATTGGAGATTAGGTAATTTTGCCATTCTGTTAGTTTGATGAAATCATACTTATATTAAAAGTATGTCATTCGCTTCAGAAGTTTGAACATGCACGTGTATAAACTTGTTGTTTAGAATTATCCATGACTTGAACATGATGTATTTTGAAGAAACATTTAATTGTAAGAATACAGTGTTTGAACTGAATGTGTTTCTTGAGAAATGAGAAGTATCAATTAGTTTACTGGAAGCTGGAATGATACTCAATTATTGAGTGCAACTTTATTCGAAAGATTTTAATTAGTACATTCTCATTAGAATAAACTTGGTGTTTATTCTTTTATTTTTCAGGCGGATCTACATAGAGTGTACAACGAACACATAGAGGAAGGAGGTGACGAAACTATTGCCAACACGCTTGCTTTACAGCAAGTGATGGGAAAAAGAAAAGGACTCGGTTTTGGTTCGGCCTCAAGTGGAAAGACAAAGTCAAGAATTGTGTCCAATACTCGGGAAGAAGACTTTGAAGCCATGAAGGATAAGGTGACAACTTTGCAACACACTTTGGATTCTGTTGTCTCTTTCTTGAAGCAACAAGGACTTTCATTGCCCGAGGGAATTACACCCAATTCTAGTAGAGCACCCGGGAGAAGTAATTCTAGTAGAGCTCCAGGGGGAAGTAATACACCCAATTCTAGTGGAGCTCAAGAAGAGGAGGAAGATGAAAACTGAATATTTTATTGTAGTACTTTGAATTTAGAATACTTTTTTAGTATGTATAGTTGGATAATGTACTATTTTTCTTCTCTACTATGTTAATTAATGATAATATATTAAACTTTAAATCTGAGTTTTTTTAATAGCTATTTGATGGGAAAAACAGGTGCCTAAGAAGAGAAATTGGCAAAATTATTGCAATTTTTTTTTAATTAAATAAGACAACAAATTATTAATAAATATGCAAAACTTGCGACGTTTTTTGTACAATTTTAGTCGCAAATCAGCGACATTTTTAAGCAAAAAAATCGCAAAATTTGCCGCAAAATTTGCGACTTTTCCAATAGTTTTCGTCGCAAGTCAGAATTTGCGACAAATTTTGAAATTTTCCTCGCAATAATTAATGGAAATTATGTTTAATTTAAAAATAAATTTTGCGACATAAAAAAAACGTCGCAAAATAAAACGTCGCCAGTTTGCGACCTTTTTTTGGAATTTTCGTCGCAATCTTTGCGACGAGGCAATAGTCGACATTTTTTTGTTCACATTTTCGTCGCGAAAAAACGTCGCAATTTTAAAACTTGCGACGAAAATCATCATATTTCGTCGCGAAATTTCGTCGCCAGTCTTTGATTTTGGCCTAGTGTCCTATGTCACCAATGATAAGTGGGAGAGTGATGAAGGATGGAAGCTTGATGTCTCTCTTTTTCCATATCTATTTTAATTTTTTGCATTTCTTTTTGTGTATACTCCTGTACCCAGTTTGCTATTTTGAATTATTTGTTGGGTTCGTGTATATGTTTAGCAAGTTTTGATAATATTTGTTGAAGGGTGGAGGTTATAATTTAATTAAGTTGTGAATGCATTTGTTGTAGATATTGAGTTTGGGAGATCTTTTACTAGATTCATTGGGTTTGTGAATGCATTTATTAGATTTTTGTTGGGTTTGGACTGTTTAGATGATGATGATGATCGGGGAAGATGGGGAAGTCATGTTCGGATTTGTGAATGCATTTGTTGGATCAGTGTTGCGAGTTTCCCAAATCGTTGGAAGCTTGCTTTTAATGGCAGTGGAAAGGTGGTGTAGACTGCTCCATGTCAGCCCTAGGACAAAGGCCTAACCAATCTTCCACATGGGTAAAATTAAGCGGGAATTGCAATAAATATCAAGGATAGTTTTGATAATCATCTTTTAAAATATACAGTGTAAAAATCATTAACTTTTTAATAAATTAATTTTTTTTTAAATCAACAAATAAAATTTATCGTACAAACACACCCGATGTATTTTATAATATAGATTAGTTCATTATGAAGGCAATACATCAAGAGGCATTCTAAATTTCTAATGGGGCAAGTGATATTTTTTGGTTAAACTGCATGTAAAGGATGTAACTACGTACGTACTCAGCCATGCATGTGAATATATTGATAATATTCAATTTACTGAAAAGTGCCTCCTTAATTATATACTTTCCGAACACTTACCATATATGAAATTCGGCCAATCGATTTTAATTTAATTTATTTTATTTTTGAGAGGTAACCCATACGTAAGTACAATTTAACCATAAAATTTTGGACATAACTCCACTCAACTAGTAATTATTCTGCTTATAGAATCTCTTTTCACATTTATTTTGTTGTAATAAAAATTAGTTACAATTAACATGCATCTTGATATATTGCTTAAGAGGTAAAGTGAGTATATAGAACTTATTTCAATTATATATTAATACTACAAGAAAACCTTAAACAAAATTTAGGTTTCGATCGTGAAATTGATATATATATATATATATATTGATATGGTAGTCGTTCAAATAAGAACCTAAATACCGTAGAAACTATAGGAACCAAAGACACAATAACGAAAATATTTACTGTGTTGGGAGATTCAAATACACAGTACTGAAAATATTTTTACCGTGTCTTTGAATCTCCCAACACAGTAAATTTTTCGTTACTGTGTCTTTGGTTCCTATAGTTCCTATTTTAATTGGTTCCTATTGGAGCGCGCCCCTATTGATATGATATTTAAAGTGAAAATATGGGAGGAGCTAGGTGGGGATGAGCGGGGTTGACCGCCCCTATCGTGTCGAAAATATCTTTATTAGTAGTAGTGGTTCTCGAAAATTATGGAGATTTTTCGATCTCATTCGTCTTATTCGGCTTGCCTATTCTTTTTCGATGAAACTCAGTTTCATTTGTTTTCTTAAAAAATGGGCAGAAACATTGAATCCTAAAACAAAACGTCGTTGTGTTTCTAATTTCTCGTAGTCATTATACAACAAATGTGGATTCCTTTTTCATGTTTTCACCTTCAATCCATCTGTCGAGTTGTTCGAAGCCAAAAATAAAATTGGGGGGCATATAAAGTTTCGCCCCCACGTCAAAATATTCCTAGTTCTGCCCCTGAGTGAAAATGTAAAAGAAAAAGAGATCAAGAGAAAATAATGAAGCTCTTGATATAATATGATATCGTCGTATTAATATATATCAAATTCATGATATGAACATTTCTAAAATTATTTGAAAAGAGACGTTACCTAATACAAGTGCTTACATCGCTAAATTAATCCATATTTCTTCCCAATATACCAATAAAATTAAATAATTTTTAATTGAATAACACTAATAAATTATATATATATGTGTATATATCCTTTTTTGTTCATCAGTTGCTATAATTGCAGAGACCAAGAACACAAGAGCTTCCGCTGCCGCACTTGTTGTTGCATCCACCACAATGGCTCTTATTGAACGATGGGTTGATGCATTTTCCATTGCAACAACTCTCATTGTACTTGCATTTCTTCCCACACATTCCGCAGTTGAGTCGGTCCCTTCGCACGTCCACACATTTCTTCTTACAGCAATGCGGCCCCGGGCTTCCTTTAGAATGACAAATCCTGGGGTACTTGTCGCAAGTCATAGTCCGGCGATTCTGTTTATTTTGGGCCAGGAATCGAGCCATCGTTCCTGCTAGTGAATGAGATTCTTCGTGATCAGCTTCGAACGAATCATCGTTTCTCGTTAAGTGATTATTGTAACGGGCATCTTCTTCAGCCACTTTATTTGATGTTTCAGCAATGCTAAGGGCCGCTAAACCCATAACAAAAATCGTAATCAAGTTTAAGAACTTCATGTTGAGAGAGAGAGAGAGAGAGAGCTGGGATGAGAATGGGATAATGAAAGGTGGGTTATGGAGAAGGGTATTTATAGAGAATGAACTTTGTGAGAGTTTCTAAAATATAGTGATTGATCGATCAGTGGAGTGTGATCTAACTTTGACATTAATTCGTTGATTAATTAAATTAGATAGAGCGCGGGAACTTTTTCGGTGAAGACGTTTAATTAGGCCTGTGACTGTGAGTCATATGGTTGGATTCAGTCTTATTTAATACAGTAAAATACGGTTAATTAATTGACAAACGAGGTAGCGAAATTTTCGAGCTGGGTTTGAAACTACTAGCAAAGACCTGCAAGGAGATTACTAGTAGTACAATAGTTCAAGTTTGACTTCTTAATTATAAACGTGGCATGCATGGTAGTTAGATATATAGGCACTAATATTAAATAGCGTGTGATACAAACTAACAATGTAAAATTACTAGTATATTCTTAAAATCCATAATTAAAAGGAGTATTAATGATCTTTTCGGGACACATATATAAAAAATATTACTAAGATTTTAAGACCCACCCATATTCATGTTGATATATGAATTAATGCAAATAATTGATCTTATGTTAAAAATATTATCAAACTCTTAAAAGGCTTGTAATTAATTAATTAATTAATACCCTGCAATTAATTAAACCTACTACAAGTACGTACGTAGAGAGCATCTTCTATCCAAATAAATTAAATCATCATTATACACATTTTTTACTACATGTGTAGTGTAGAGCTAGTTTTTAATAGTATAAAAATGGTACTCTTTCCTCCCTAAATTATGAGTTTTAATTTTTGACTCGTTGTGATCAACTAAATTAACTATTAATCAGGGTCAATTTTTTTTTCTATGAAAAAGCATGTTGTACGTAATCAGTATATATATAAACATACTTTTAATAAATTACTTATTATTAGTGACTAATTAAAATATTAAGCTATAACACAATTAATATTTTATAAATTTTAATTTGATAAATTTTAAGTTGATATTTCAAACAAAAAAAAATTGACAGTCATTTTGAACGGATAAAGTATATATTTTCAAGAAATAATGAACTTTAATTATAAACTTGCTAAATCTAATCATGGTACTATAGGGAGAAACATTTAAAATATTCATGAGAATCAATCATCCTTTCATTTAGTACAAGTATTACTTTTATTGTATTCTTTTTACATGTATTTTTAATAATAAATTTTGTCCCTATTTTTAAGAAAACAAAAATATTTAAAAAATAAAGATAATGATAGACAATACTCGTGTCTCCTTCCGCTTGTAATGTAACCATTTAAGAAACTAGCAAATATATACTTTGAATAAATTGCTTATATGCATGCTCATACTCGAACTCAAAACCTAATTCAAACGCTTACCAACCCCCATTGGTCTCTAAGATAAACCAAGAATGCAAAATCTGATGAGCGATTAGGCGCTCGGTTTTGTTAGGAGCGCCCAATACACTTATATATATGCACATACTAATTATGAATATGTATGTATATTTTATAATACATATAAATGCATAATTTATAACATATAAGTGCATTGAGCGCTACTAATAAAAACGAGGCGGTCTTCAGATAATCTGAAACCAAGAAGCGGAGGACAACCTCACAAAATTTAATAGGTTTGTATTTTACAGGCAGATCCCTCAACATTTCCCGAATTGACACTCCAACAATTTGGAGAAGAAGAAGATACCGGGGGATGGCAGCTCCGGCCATTGAGGGCGCGGCCGTAACGGCTCTCCGATCGGTCCTGCAACGCGTGAAGCAGGCGGCGGAGAGATCCGGTCGGCGTCCTGATGATGTGAGGGTGGTAGCAGTTAGCAAGACCAAGCCTGTCTCTCTCATCCGCCAAGTCTACGACGCCGGCCACCGCTGTTTCGGCGAGAATTACGTCCAAGAGTTCATCGAAAAAGCTCCTCAGGTCATCTCTTTACTCAATTTTGTTGATTCGATTTGGCACATTGAATATTAGCTTGCTATTTTTGAATGTGAATACTTCTGCCTTTCTGCTGAAGTGTATCCCCAAGTCAATTCAAAAGTATAGTAGTAATTGAGAGGTTTAAATTAGTTTAGGTGCATTATTTTATTTTCCGTGACGGTGAATGTATGCAGCTACCGGAGGACATTGAGTGGCATTTTATTGGGCATTTGCAGAGTAATAAAGCGAAATCACTCCTCGGTATACATTTGCTCCAATCTTTTCTCATGGTGTGAACTGATAATGTTATGTTGTTATCTGTACGAATTTTGAGAATTGTTCATCTGAATTCAATTCCGTCAAAATCAAGGATTCCTTGATAGTTGATGTCAACCAGCAGCATCACTAGGACCTTGAATACGTCGATATTACTTGTATACTTCAAAAAAATGACGGTCATGCATGATCAACAATCAAGAGTTTTACAATACTTAGGCTTATAATTGTAATGGCAACTGCTTTAACTCTGATTGCTTGCTTTTAGTTCTTAGACAGTTACTTTCTTGACATCTATTGTGAACCCTGAGCTCAAAATGTTTTCCTATCTTTGTCCATCAAGATAATTGACGTCATCTGGTTGTCAGATTAATGAGATTCATACTATCCTAGCTTAAGGTTTGCGTAAGCCTCTAGGGCATTGGTGTATCATAGGATAACAATCGAATTCCTGAGTTCTCTCAATTCTGCCAGAAGCATAGTAATATGTCTTTCTAGTTTCCTCATTACTTCGCTGTTTTCTGATGTGAAGGTAACTCATTTCCTCTTACACAGCTGCTGTCCCAAATCTCACGATGGTACAAGGGGTAGATAATGTGAAGGTAACTCATTTCTCATCTTTTTATGCATTTGGTCCATGCTGTTAGTTTTTCCTTTGCACGTGATGTTAGGTTATAGGAGTGTGTGTTATGCCAGAGACCACTACATGATTCGGCTAAGTTTGACTTAGAACCTTCCATTGAGTTCTAGTAGCAACAACTCTTTGTTTCACAGCATTACTGGAATGAAAATGTAAGTTATGGTGTACACATCTTTTTTTTTCTTGCTTGCTTGGTAAAATTAGAGATAATCAATGATATCTTTGTCACATACACACATCAGTACTGTAGAAATAAATGTCTGTTAAAGACCAACATTTTCAGTGATAAAAATTGAAGAATATGTATTTTAAAAAAATTGAATATGTATAACTAAGATTGATACTGTTAGCATGTGCAATAATGTACTAAATTTCACTATTCTAAGCTAAATGCAAAAAAGAATTGTGCCTACTCATATTAATTGGGACAGTGCTTATCTGAGGAGAGCTTTTCAGCGTCGCTTTCGGAAGTTGCTACATTCATCAACTTCCATTGTTCTTTCGATGTGCTTCATAATTAAAGGGCCATCAAGAAGATAATATCATAGCCCCTGTTAGTAGAACTTGTTCAGTTGTTCTCATTCAAATGACATAGTCAGCTGTAAGTGAAATGTCTCTGTTTTGGAATAGATATTTAAGGTTCGTCACTCACAATGACAATATGTTACTATGGCTTTTGGATGTCCAGATAGCAACTCATCTTGATCGTGCAGTTTCCGGCATTGGCAGAATGCCTTTGAAGGTTATGGTCCAAGTGAATACCAGTGGCGAATTGTGTGAGTTAATTATAAATTTATTTTATTTGCTGCATCACTGATTTACAAATGTTAGGATTTTCGGGAAGTGCTTGGTGATGTCATCGTCTTTTAGGCCATTCTAAATTTTACTACTTTTATACTGTTTTGACTTATAAAGCTTGCATATTTGATTATCTAATTTTATACCGAGTCATATTATTGCAGCAAAATCTGGTGTTGAACCATCAAGTTGTGTAGAGCTTGTGAAACATGTAAAGCTCAATTGTCCAAGTCTCGTGTTTTCTGGCTTAATGACTATTGGGATGCCAGACTATACATCAACTCCAGAGAACTTCGGGGTAAAATCTCTTGCCTGGTCTTAGGAAGTGTTTGGTTGGTGCTAATTTTGGTTTTCGAACTGCCTTAAAAGTCATTCATGATCCTGCACCTCATTTCAGATGATATATGCAATCACTCGTAATTTAATTACACGAGCCATGGGTATGCCCTGTAATTTACTTGGCAGTTCACTTACTTGCCAGAGTGTAATGGTGTTATCTTTATCCTAGTTTCTGAGGCATTCTTTTTGTGGTTTCTTGATCCATAGGCGCTCTCAAACTGCAGGATTGAGGTTTGCAAGGCACTTGCAATGGCAGTGGATCAATGCGAGCTGTCAATGGGTATGTCTGGCGATTATGAACAAGCGGTAAGGAACTAAAAAGCTCAATTACTTTTTTTAGTTTAATAACAAAAAAATAATAATAATGTAGCTAGCAGGACATTTGTATTTCTTGTTTCTTAGTACGAGACAGAAACATGTCAACAACGAGATGCAGTTTAGTGGTAAGATGCCTCACGTCACGGGTTCGAGTCATGATGGGGGTAGGTGGGGAACCACTAACATTACTCTTCAAAGAAAAAGAAAAAAAAGACAGAAACATGTCACCTGTTTTGGTCATCTACTACCCCTAAATTGTAAACGATGACACTGAAGCATGTAATGAATTACAAAGTTGCGTTTTTCAATTTTGCAGATTGAAATGGGTAGCACCAATGTGAGGATTGGATCAACCATATTTGGACCGAGGGAGTATCCGAAGAAACAATGAAATTAGTGAATTTAATGTACTGGCTGTTGTTCTTTTGGCAACAAAATCATATGTCATTATTTCTACTGATGAATTTTAATTAATCATGTAATTAGTGAATTGAAAATCTGTAATAAAATGTGCCAATTACTCTATTTCATCTTGTGTTGGAAATCTGTAACAAGCCAGTCTTTTAATTTTTCATCCTTCATGATTTTAATACATGATGAACTAAGACCTTATTTGTGGATAATTTCAGTAAAAGAGTGAAATTTTACTCCACCATCGGTGAAAAAAATAATAATACATGAGCAGCGTAAAAATCATATTATTTAATAAAAAGTTTTTCCTTAATATATTATTTAATATATAATTTAATAATTTTACTTGTTTATTGTGAATTGAATTATGTTTATGTACATGAAATTTAAATTAAGTGTAATTTCCCATATATGTTTGAGTATTAACTGTAATTTCCTTTGATGCTGCTTCTCGCTGCTGCCTTGCTACTGCCTGATCCTGCGACCTTAAGGTTGCTCGCACCCACCTTGCTCGCATATTCCTTGCTCACTTACTAGACACAAGGAGACCATCTTCTGACCCGCTTCCTCGCGACCAGCTTTCCCGCCTGTTCCTTCCTCGCCATAGCTCGCTATTAGTCGAGCAAACCCATTAACGAGCCTTTTTGTTTTCGACCTCGTCACTAGTCCATTAAGTTGCACCAAATCATAACTTGCCCTAGGCGTCCTCGCATCACTAGTCATCCTTGTTCTTAATATAAATTCAACTTTTTAATCCCAAAAAAGATATAAGCAAAATATATTATTAAATTACTGATCTCAGTTTCTTTTTTTCTAGCTTTCAATAAGAAAACTAGGCACGCAAAAAAATTAAGCAAATCAAAGAAACATAAACAAATACTGGGTCTATCAAAATTGTACCCAAAAAGCGATAATCATATTAAGATCGAACAGACACGGCCACACGGGTTACAATCACGATTTGATTTTTCTTTTTTCTTGATACTCTATTGAATTCTGGGGAACAAATCTGACCCCAAAACATTGCCGAAAAAAAACCCTAGTTGAGTGCACCGAATTTCAAAAGCCGCCTCCTTTTTGAAGCCTGCACCTCAAATTGAGCATTCATCCTGTAAAAACCTTAAAACCTCCCCTTTTTAAGTATTATCGAAGTAATTGAGCAGAAATTGACACAACGACATAGGGCGAGGATGAAGTGCCTGGGAGAGTTTAAATCTGAATTAAATAATTATTTGGTCCTTAAACTACCATTTAAATATGCATTTGGTCCAAAAACTATTTTTCGTTTAAGTTTGGTCCTTAACCTTCAATTATATTTTATGAATAGTCATTTTTTCAATTTATTTAATATAAATCCGATTTTATCCCACCATAGTAGTTAGACTAACAAATGCATAACATGAAAGGGGTTATTTTGTTAATGTTATAAGCTTAAGGTTTATTATGCATTTTATATGAAATATAAGCTAAAATAAAAAAAAGAGTACCACAAGCAGTTCTTACCCTTCAATTCGAGGGAGAGAAAGAAGAGAGAGAGAGAG
>JAOWAN010063090.1:0-12065 GCA_028566635.1 Lobelia cardinalis
AGAGAGATAAACTGATGTGACTTCAAATATCAAATATCAAATATCAAGAAAATCGGATTCATGATCCAAGCGTTAAATATTTTTGCTAGATAATACTCCTACCTCATAAAAATTTTGTACTAATTAAGAAGCTTAATTAATAGTATACTCTAATTGAAATTAGGTAGAATCAAACTTTTAAATATACTGATTAGATTAATGTATTGGTTTTTGAGATGTGAGATATTTTGAATGGCAAGTACTACGGTCGAGCAAAAAAATGTAAAATCGAACAAAATCGACGAAAACGATCGAAAAAAAATCGAATCAATGTATTGGTTTGGTTTCGGTTTCTAGTACTATCAAAATCGAGAATATTGGTTTGGTTGCGATTTAGCTGTGATATTACACTTTTTTAAATCGAACTGAACCGAGATAAAATTACTACTATATATTTAATTTTTTACTTAATTAATTACTTATATACACTTATATTATCAATTCATTTATATTTCATAATATTGTGTATTGTATTTATATAAATTTTCACTCTTTTCCTTTTACTTTCGATTTTTTCTCATTCAATTTTCATAATAGAGAATTATGTTCACTTAAATTTAAAAATTGAATCATAAAATTTATATTTTTTGTGATTAAATCTCTACTATATGAATTTATTTTATCACGTATTAAAATTTTAAAATTACATAATTTCTTTTTGAAAATCAAAAGTTTATAAAAACTGAACCGAAAAATATAAAATCGAAGAATCAATTTTTCATGTTCTCGAGTTGATTTCGATTTTAAAAAATGATAAAATCAAATTTTTAGTTTAATTACGATTTTGATCAAAAGTTATAAAAATCTAATTAAATCGAACTATTATCACTCCTAATAAATACACCAGTAAAAAGAGAGAGAGAGAGAGAGAGAGAGAGAGAGAGAGAGAGAGAGAGAGAGAGAGAGACATCATGAAAAAGGAAAGGAACTGTGTCAGATTTTTACCATCTCCTTCATCGCACACACCCATAAGCTTCCACCCTTAGAGCACCCATAATGGGCTCACTAAAGGGTCTTTTTGTGTCAGGTTGTCCAAATTTGACGAGAAAAGTTGCTACAATGGGCTTCGGGTCTTGCTCTTCAAATGGACAGCTCAGCAGCCCCTCTCCAAATAGCTCTCCACAGTTGGGAGCGATTTGAAGAGCCAATTATTCACCCTTTTTTTTCTTTTTATTTTTTGTCAAATGTACACTATTTTGATAATTGCAATCTATATTTTATTTATTTATTGTTTATATTACTTCTATAATTAATAATTAAATATTTTTTATTAGTTTTTAAATATAAATAGAATAATTATACGTTATATAATTTAACATTTAAAAATTATACATATATTAGTATATATATGTAATTAAATGTAATTAAATATTTTTTAATAATTTCGTATTTATCTAATTTTTTAATAATTTCGTATTTAATAATTTTTTAATAATTTTAATAATTAAATACGTTATATAATTAAATATTTTTTAATAATTTCGTATTTATTAAAAATACTATAATAAAATGTGAAAATTGTTATAAAATAAAATAATACAATATTTTAAATATTAAAAAATGGTTAAATTTATTTAATATAGTATAAATAAATTTAAATATTAATTTCATAAGTTATTATATTCCATAGATACATAATTAATAAATTTAATGCAATGAATCTCAAATTTTGAAGAGGAATAAAGTGAATCATTGTAGTAGTTTTAATTTGAAGAGTAATATAAATGGAACTTATTATTTAGAGAGGATGAAATTGATGATGTGCCACGTAAGTTCCATAATTTGGAGAGTAATTTTGGAGAGTATTAATATGGATGATCTTACAATGCTGCCTCTAGCACAACCTCATGAAGTCACCAGCCATTTGATCAAAAGGAAAATGGACGGTTGGGATTAGAATGCAACTATTCATTACTATTTATTTGACCTCTATTATTTATATTATAGATAGTCCCTCTACTTACCAACATGTAACTAATTACGCCTCATCATTTTTGACAAGTCCCATGTAACTACCCCTCATCATCTAGGAGTTCACATATACTCTCCTTCCTAGATGGGATTAACTAATATCTCCACTAATTGTATGAGGTTAGCAATATCCTTATATTTATATTTTTAAAATAATTTTAATTTTAATTTTTTAATATTTATTTGGAGAATAAAAATGTCAAAATCATATATAAAAAATATACTTAATAATTAATCATCATCTCAATCATTTGCCTAATTAATATTACAATCATTTCATATTTACTTTTTATATGCATTAAATACATAAATAAATGTACTTAAAAATTAATCATCATCTCAATCGTTTACCTAATTAATATTACAATAATTGTATATTTACTTTTCACATTCATTAAATGCATAAATACTTTTTAAAATATGATTTAACACTTTTACCTCTTCAAATAAATATTAAAATTAAAAAGTAAGGACATTTTGGGAAAATGAACATGGGAACATTTCTAACTTCCTACAACTAGCTGAGGTATTAGCTAATCCCTATATATATATATGAATTTATTCGGCTAAAAATCTAAATAATCTAAGAACCTGAAAACCAAATTGATTCATCAATTAATTTAATTTGATGGATCAAGTTAAATATCAATTGTGATCCATTAAATATCAACTATGATCCATCAACATTAACAAATCACTATGATCCATAAAAATAAATGATAATTCAGCAATATTAACTGTGATCCATCAAAACAATTTAATAAATCAATGTGATTCTTAGGTTCTTAAATTATTCTTGATTTTTATTTAAACTTCATATATATTTATGTATACTAATATACTCTCTCTCTCTCTCTCTCTCTCTCTCTCTCTCTCTCTCTCTCTTTCTCCCCCATTAATGACCGTTATATTTTAATTTTTTAATCAATAATATAATATATATTGTAATGAGTGAAATGTCGTCTTTGTAAGCTTTAGGAAAAAATTGCTTGAAATTGATTTAATTTTATCACAAGTTAACATTTTAAAAAGGAAAGGAAATTCCTTGATTGGAACGAATGTGCAGTGCCAGTACTGAAACTCAACTGCTTTCATATATACTAACTCCCGTTAAAAAAGAAAGATATATAGTCGGAACAGAAATATCATTTGCTTCATCATTTCTCAGTCACGGATAGCTTCAACTACGAGAAATTTTGCCCTTGCATTGCACAGAAAACATGAGTCAGCTAATCCCAGGTATGCATTACTAACATTTCTGCTGCTGCTGGGAAAGAGTAGCTTTATACAAACAAATTCACTTCAGCTTCACAACTGATGTAAGAACCTCTGAAATTTAGATATGCATATGCATGAATGGATCATAGCTTCATATACTCGATTTGAGATCCTCCGTGTACAGTAGAGAATTCCAAGAGGGATTCTTAGGAAGGAATGTGTCCTGCCATGTCAAACACCCTTGCTTTAGTATTGACCTTTCACCGAGAACAAACCAGAGACAAATACATTCATTCAACTAGAAATACCAATAACACTAATAGTGAATTTGTATTATCATTTGAACTACAGGAGGGTTCAAGTTTCCGGAAAACTAGAAATACCAATAACACTAATAGTAATAAGAGGCAACCAATTTGTCCAAGTCTATCAGATGCAATATGAACATCAGGCTAGAGCTCACACGTGTAATTAGGTTAACTAACACAAATTGGCGAAGGAAAGTTAGGTAAATATAGAATGATATAATAAGAGCAACATCTATCAATTCATCTTAAGTTTAAAGATGAGTGAAAGGAAATCAATTAAGATGGTTCGGACAAATATAACGTAGACCACCAAATATTTGCCAGCTAGGAAGTGTGATGATGTCAATATCAGAAACCGATTTAGAGGTTAGGGAAGACCAAAATGAACGAGGTCAACCATAATTTAGAAAGATATAAAGGGGTGTGGCTTGCATACTCAACTAAAATGATTCACGCAATCAACCCCAAGTAAAAGGGATAAAGAGCCAGTTTAGTTGAGGTGTATGTGGCGCAGTTAGATTAGGCTTGATGTACCTAATGAGCTTCACATGTGGTTATCGCTCCAAAATGAAACGTAAAACTTGACATCAAAATAACTATTTTCTTTTTCAATTTATTAAAACATGCTGGTATACAAAACTTTGATACCAAGCTTGTACCTTGCACGCATTTTTTAAGGAGTGAGCTGCAATATACTCCCTCCGTCCCCAAAAAATAATCCCATTGTACCTTGCACGCATTTTAAGGAGAAAGCCTTGCTTATATCATTCCTAAATGATCTCCTTTATTTCAATCCAACTAACAGACCTGAAAGATTGCAGCGATTCAGATCTAAATGAGCTTGGTATTCTTCCAGTCATTGGTACTATTTCTGGTTAGAGTCTACAATAATTCGTGCAGTATATCCGTCCATCGTATATAATCTTTCCATAATCGAGAGAGAAATAGGATGGTGAGCCAAGAGGATATGTGGAAACCATTCCACTGAGAAGCAGTAAATTAAAGGCGATTAGACCAGTAGGTTTCCATGGACCAGAGTAGCCCAAGTGTAATCGTTATCCAATTTGGCCATCTAGAAACATTTCTTGCCATTTAATAAATACTCAACAACAGGTCGGATAAGAAATTGTATAGGAACTTAGTGGTATTGGAAACTTGAACAACAAACATAAACGGAGACGAACTTTTAGACCCCAACTGGTTTCAAATACCTTTCTTTTTGATAGTCAGTTCATTGGGGATGGAGGAAATACAAAGCTGAGTTTTTGTTGCTCTCATGAACTATCCTACTCGCTATAACACCTAATTAGCCTCTCAATTTCACTCCGGTGTACTAATGCAATCCTCTTATCATACTATGATTCATTCCAACAGGAAATTGTTAAGAAAATATCGTATTGGCAAACACATATCCTTTTCAAATAATTCTGATCTATGCTATTCACTTACTTGAATGCCCCAAAACAACCCAAAAACAAAATCATGAAAATTCATCCAGACTATATGCAGCAGCGACGAGTAAATGCACAAACCCGATAAAATTTGAAGCAGCAGATGGGTAAATGCACAAATCCCAGAAAATTTTGAGGCCTGTGGTGTCTAAATGCAACCGAAATCGGAGGGGGATAAAAACCCAGATCGAGAAACATATAATTACTCTACAGAAAAGGCGGAGAGGGGGAGGGAATGGATTAGAGAAGAAGCTTACAGAAACATAAGAGCAGGAGGGGATGATGGAGAGGGAATGGGATTGGGCATGGTTGAAAGCATAAACGCAGAGATGGGAAGCAAGACCCAGACCCCTCTTGCTGGAGGGTACGAAGGTGTGGACTATGTCCATCACTTTTCTATTTCCATGGCGGCGGATGAGCTCGTATTGCAAATATGCCTTCTTGTCCTCTGTTTCGAACCTCCTCCTTTCCTCGTTCCATACTATCTTAGGCACCTCTGTAGCAGCTGCTCCTCCTCCGCCTCCGCCTCCGCCCACCGCTGTTGCCATCCTCTCTTTCAGGCACAGTACTACGTGAAGGGGAAGGAGTACTTGAACTGGGGATATATGGGTAATTTGGATATCGGTATGGTTTACAAAGTAAGTTGGAAAATTTAATTATTACATAACCCTCTCAGATTATTTTGCCACTTGGCATTAAACATCGGGATAATCTGACTAGGCTCTCGGTTCTATTAGGAACGCCCAATGCACATATATGTTATAAATTATGCACATATATGTATTATAAAATACACATATTAATTATACACATATACGTGATATAATTAATATGTGTATTTTATAACATGTATATGTGCATAATTTATAACATATATGTGCATTGGGCACTCCTAATAAAATCAACCTCCTGGGCGCTCATTAAAATTTGTATTAAACATCACCCTTATCAATTTCCCCTTTTCATTTATTTTCTCTGGTCTTGTTCTTTTCTTTTTCTTTTATTTTTTGGAAAAAATGGAAAATGAACCCATATACCAGATGGATCTCATCCATTTTCCACCAAGAAATTTTAGGGGCACAGTAGAGCCTTCTCTGCTCAAATAATCACTTCTCCTCAAGTAACATATTTGTTTTATTTTTTTTTTTGAGAAAGACTCGAATATGCGAAAGAAACTAAATATAATACATACTTTATTTTGTATTCCAGGCAAGCTTATTACCTTAATCTATTCATCTTTGATACTATAAATAGATCATTTAGCAACAATGACCAGAAAAAGAAAATCAATAGTAGGATACACTTCCAAACACGGTCTCCAATCATGGCTCTGCTTTCCATGAAGATTGCAAGGTAACTCTTAAAATGCCAAAATTCTCAGGGGCCGATTTTCTGAGAGTTGGGGCAGTCTATACACACGAACAAATCCCCAATTAAATTTTCAGTTAAAACCACTTCAGACAAGAAAATGCTTGTTTCGCAGAACTTCAGCATAAGAACATCTCATGGCCCCAATAATTATCTAGGTGTTTGTTTAATTACTAGATACACAAAAGACATCTTTTCAACCAAAGTTGAAGAACCATAAGGGTAAATCAAACAATGGTAAACTCACTCAGTTGCTTTCAACTGCTTGTATCACCATTATGAATCTGTAATACATCTCCAGCAGAAATAAACATCTATATCAGCTTACACAAGCTTCAGGTTCTATACACAGACTCTGGTTTCAGATCTAACCCTTTTTCATGCTATTCTTGACAAAATAGATAATCAATGACTTCCTGAAATTCTTTCCTGAGTTCTGTGTTCATGGAAAGAGCAAGGTATGACACAGAAAAGTTCCCCCAAGTTCATGTACAATATAGAAAAACAGGTGTATAAAATATGTAATATCAGCTAACCCTGTCATTTGTACTCATCTTCTAAAGTGTAAGTGCTGGCACTCTTGTCAATCTAGGAATGTATAAAGTATCTTTTAGGATTTTTAAAAAGTACAAGAGAAAAATTCGCAATCATTATAACTAAAAAGAAAAAATAGGAATTACCATAATTGATGAATTTCATTTTTAATATATCGAGCTTTACCTTGTGCAAGTTAAGCAGTTCACTGAAGTTCAAAAGTCCCGCAACAACGCAACAGCGAAGGGCCCTCAATCACATTAGCCGTTCTGAGTCCCAAATTTAAAGAAACTTTCATGAATCAAAATTTGAAATTCATTCTACTTATATATGTATTCCTCACTCTAACAAGTATAAGAAGTAATAATTTAACCTCAAGTACTAAAGCATGCGTGTGCATACTGGTGTGTGTGTGTGTGTGTGTGTATATACCTACATATATATATATATATATATATTATAAATTTGCTAATTCCTGATGTGATAATCGTAACAGTATTTTTTTACTGTTTGGCTTAAGCCCGAGGGAAGTGAGAATGGGGAGACCAGACCATACCATAAAACTGCAGGAGGAGAGGTCCGGTCCTGAAAAATTTTGTACCAGCTCTTTGACTTCTGCAGCCTATTTAGCCTAGGCCCCCCTCCACTTTGAAATAGTAATTACTACTCCAAGTAATTACTTTTAAATTTACCTAGGAGTAATATCTAAAAATATTAAGAATAAATAATAATTTTAATAAAATATTATTAAACAATATTATATTTATATAAAAATATTACTAATTAGTAACATTAAAAAAATTACTTAGGTTCCGTGCCCAAGGGCACGAGTATTTACTAATATATATATATATATATAACATGTGTGCATAGTAGTGTGTACAAAGTGCATATATATACACATATATAGACACACGCACACACAAATATACATAAATTACTCTGATCCCAATCCTGGGTAGCCTTTCTTGGCTCATGCATCTTTCCATAAATGACTTCGTCTCTCCGCTTCAACTACAACTTTTGGGAGTGAAATTTCTAGTTAAGGGAAAGATTCATGCTGTTTGTAACCAGAAAGGCTACATTACACCAAGAATTATGTCCTTCAACATGCTAAGTGAACCAATTCCCCCTATAACTCAATAGGTAGTAAAAGACATTCTAACAAGAAATTTCAAATAATTAAGAGCAAGGGTGAAGCCAATAGGAGTTCGGCCAAAGATCACTTTACTTACCTTAAACTTAGCAAAAGTTCCTTTTTATTGCTAAGAAATGGCAATTTAATCAATACTATATGCCTTTGTCTAAGGATAATCTTGCCCCCTAAAATAATCTGGCCTCTCCAAAGAAATTCTGTCTTCACCACTGATTCACACTTACAAGATAATGGATACAAAGTCCAATCAATCAAGAACACAAGTTATTGTAATACGTGGAATTGTGCTGTACTGGCATCAGTTAATTTATGACTCGCAAATTCATCAAAAACACATGGCAATTGATCAAAAAAATGCATATGCAACTGAGAGATCAGTAAATATAATCCGAGGTAACTTGGGCTGCTATCACTGAGGCCATTGCAATAAACTTACATAACCCACATTAGAGGAAAACACTTAAAGCTAATACATGGTAATTGAGCTTCATTTTTTTTCAGAAACCTAACAAGCAAATTTTAACACATAATCACACAATAATAACTCAAATCACAGAAACAGAATAGAAATTTTCTTTTTAAAGAGTCCAAATTGCAGCCAATTTGGAAAATCAGTCAACCATGAGACATGCATCAGTAGTGGCACAGTTCAGATATGAGGGTATGTACTATCAACTTTAACTTGAACAAGACCTAATGTGCATTTCAGATCACTGGATAAGTTTTAGATATTATTATAGTTCAGTATTTGACAAAAAGAGAATGATTATTTACTTTTGACCGAGCAAGGATAACTTCCATTTTTCGTGTACATGAGAGCCTTAACAGACCTACAAAACTAAGAAACACAGCTGCTCCCTAGGCTCCTCACTCAGCTCAAAGAACCCACTTCTAAATTTTTATTTGGTCCAACTCAAGGATTAAAAATATCAATCACCAAATATCATATTAAAAACACTATGAACCATATTCCCTTGAAAGGGATGCCGCAAGTCAGGCCAATAACAGAATTATATAGTAGTAGTATAATAAGACGGTAAGTCACTCAAATTCCCAACTCACGGTGTGCAAATTGTGCAGAAAACAAGCAAGGAATAAAAATATCAATCAGCAAATATCATATCAAAAACACTATGAACCGTATTCTCTAGAAAAGGATGGCGGCAAGTCAGGCCAATAACAGAATTATATAGTAGTAGTATAATAGGCAGGTAAATCACTAAAATTCCCCACTCACGGTGTGCAAATTGTGCAGAAAACAAGCAATGAGGCTTAAAATTTAGTGAAATTACCAAAAAGCTCATGTTTTTCCTCCAAATCCCATATTTACTCGATTGGCCCTTTTCCCTTCATCTTCTCCTGTTGAAACCTAAACTCGTGAACTTTGGCTGCCAGCTCTTTCATGCTTGAAATAATTGACTCGGTTTCATCATATATTGTCTTCGATAAATAGGCCTCTAGATAATTAAACCAATCTCCCAGCGAAATGTTCGCTAAATCCGGCTCCGGTAGAAGAACATCCTTCAACAACCGCTTAGAGCCTCGTTCCCCAGAATTCACATCATTGTCTACCCTCTTTCCTTCTCTCCCGTCAACTACAACTCCTTCCAATAACCCGTTTGGTAAACTTCTACCGACAGCTGCCATTTCCGTCGAATTCAACTCATTTGTTTCCCTTGTTTCCTCCCTCACATCTACTCCACCTCCCCCCAATGACACATTCAGCAAGCCTTCACCAACAGCAGCCATATCTTCAGATCCCCCACAACCTTCTCTCCCCAAATACTCATCCACACCACCATTATCCACCTCCTCATCACGTAAATTCCTCCTCACTTTTCTACCCTTCAGCTCCTTCCTAACCAAAATTCCCAGCTCTTTACAACCACTTGCGTCTACATTCAAACTTTTCAGAACCTGTTCCTCTTTCTTTGAGTTCCTCGTCCTCCTAGGACTTGCTCGAACTTCTGCACCTTCATTCTTCAAGGAAGCCCCACCTTTCAGAAGCCGACCTCTTAAATTCCGTTTCACCGGAGGAGCTACTTCCACCACACTATCCTTGGAATCCTCACCGGATCCTAACCCTAACTTGCCAGAATCCCCTACACCAACCCCCACCTTATCCACCTCTCCTTTCCTTCCCCTTCTAGGGTTTCTCCTCAACTCCCTGGCTCCAATTTCCCCAATCTCGATTCCAACAACAATTGAAGTGTACTCCCCGATCTTAATTGTATCCCCATCTTTTATCACCGTCGGCTGTAACGGAACGAGGGCAACGGAGTTGACGATGGTTCCGTTGGAGGAGTCGAGGTCCAAGAGGGTCCAGTTGGCGGCAGCGGAGTCGAACTGGATGGAGAGGTGCTTGGTGGAAATGCCGGCGTCTTTGATTGCGATTGTGTTGCCGCGGACGTACCGCCCGATTTTGACGACAGCTGTTGACGTGAATTCTAGAGTTTCGCCCGCTCTCGGACCTTTCTCTATTGTTAGCTTCAGTGATGAGGAGGAGGATTCCATTTCTGCGTATTTTGGGAGTGGGCTGTAGTGTGTGAAAATGAAGGAGGGAATGTGGGAACTGGAAAATGGTTTCTCTGTTTTGAATTTGTATGAAATTTTCAAATTTCCCCCCCTAAAACCAAGGGGATGGAATGCATATGCACCCCTTTTGATTTGGCCGAATTGCAAATCCACTCTGATGGTTCGGTCACTATACAACCGTAAATTATATACTGTGTTCGTGCATGTGTATTTTTTACTATAAAGTGTCCATTTAATATGAAATGGATATTATGTATAAATATCATTATGTGCATTTTTAGTTCAGCTTTTTATTTCAACCGTGAGTTTAAAGATTATGTGCATTTGTATTTATATTATATACATTTTCAGATTCATTCCATCGTGAGTTTAAATATTAGTGCATTTTTATGTATATTTAAATAAATTATTATGTGCACTCATAATTTAAGATACACATAAGTGCATTCAGATATACATCTATGTACGTTAAGATAAACATATATGTACATTCAGATACATCACTACGTGCATTAAAATACATGCATATATAAATTAAGATGCACATACATCCAAATACAGCATCGGTAAGCAGATCGTAGAGAGAGAGAGACCGATGCCAGATCTAGGTTTTATTTCAAGCTCTGATGCGAGCTTTATTTCAAGCTTCGATCTATTTCAGATCCATGGTATTCTTCTCTAGATACCGACACCTTCTTCTTCAAATCTATGGTATTCTTCTTCGGATCCGACACTTTTCTCTTTTTTTCGGCGAGATCTGCAACAAATGAACCCAATATCGTTGTTACCATCTTCTCGATCCAAGCGTAGTACTCATCCGTTAGCGGGTGGGGGTGTTGTGAGGGTTTGGTCGAGGAAGAATCGGGTTCAAAGAACGGGCGCCATGATCTGGGGTCGAGTTCGGCGTCGGAGCGGGAGTCGGCATCGGGGAAGTCGAAGGGAAGGGAGAGTTGGTTTCGTTGAATTTTTTAGGAGAGAATTAATGGTGTATGGTTTGAATCCATATTATGTTAAGAAAAATTAGGAACTATTTGAGATTGAGAGTAAATTTTGGACTTTTCGTTAATTTAGGGGGGGGGGGAACGGGTGTGGAAGGGATAAGAGGGATATGCGCGTGTTCAATCGTTATACCGAGTGCCTAGTCACTCTAGAAGTGCCTTTGGAGCAAGTGTGTTACAAATTAGGGTAAAGTGCAAGAAAAATCACTTAACTATACCCGTTTTTGACATTCAGTCACCGAAATATTTTTTTTATTATTTTTCATCATCAAACTTTTAATTTTCTGTTCAAAGACCACTCCGTCAATAAATTGCGTTAAGTGTCCGTTAGATGAAAGTAAGTTAAGGGTAAAATGGGTACACAACATGGGGTTTGGTTGACTACTGCAATAAAACCTCTCTGCCCGTTAAAACAACTTCTCCCCATTGCAGAGACGAACTGTGGAAACTCCATTGCAGAGACCAAGGTGGGAAACTTCATTGCAGT
>JAOWAN010063111.1:0-12064 GCA_028566635.1 Lobelia cardinalis
TTCCAATTGGTAATTTCGTTCATACATTGACAGATATATCCCTTGACGTTAAATGACCTATTTGCCCAGCCAAAAGTTACGTAGGACAGCCCTCCGTTCATTTTCTAACGATTCCGTCAAAAATTTCCTAGATTGATTGATTTTTCAAATAACAGAGCCCAAATTGATTTTTTTGGAATATTTAGATCCATTTTGAATCTCCACGAAAACTTTAAGGCCTAAAAAGTCAAAAACTCAAATATATATGCATAAATACCAAAAACATGCACGCACAAACAAACACACACACAAAGCTCAAAACCTTGGATCATGCAAGCAAACATGTACACTTGGCATTACCAAAAGGAGTAGTGTAGCAAAATCTACCCTAATTAATTAAAGGATGTCATGAAATTAGTAGTAACACAACTCCTACCCTACTCGAAGGGTCGTTTTATGAAAGATTTTAACCTATCAAGAATCTCAATAGCCTCTTTTAATTAATCAAACACAATCTGAATCCAAAATCCAATTTTGATACCCCTATTGTGGTCTTTTAATTCACCCCCTAACTACCCTATTGGTCACACTAAACTTTTTCCTCCGCTCCTCATACCACTATATATATGCCTCATCAACCCTATCTCTCTCCTCCACCCAAATATCAAATTAACTCTCTCTCTCTCTCTCTCTCTCTCTCTCTCTCTCTCTCTCTCTCTCTCTCTCTCTCTCTCTCTCTCTCTCTCTCATGGATGCTTTTCACTCTCGCTCCTCCCTTAGCTGTGAACTTAGAATCATCAGAGCTAAAAATATAAAATTTAAGCCCTCGAGACACATATTCGTTAGATGTTATCTTTCTGCAGGAAACAACAAAATGGTGAAACTTGATAGCCAAGAAATCTCAGCAATGTCTTCCACTTTCTTTTGGAATGAGTCCTTCTCCTTGGATTGTTTCGGCTTAACAAAAGACTCCATGAAGATGCTCATGCAAGGGACTGTGGTTTTCGAACTTCGGTGCCGGAATACAGTTCCTGTGTTTGGAAGAATCGGCAAGTCACAGCTCTTGGGGAGAGCTGAAGTCCCTTGGAGAAGTGTTTTTGAGTCCCCAAACATGGAAATTGACAAGTGGGTAATGATGGTACCTAAGAAAGGTGGCGGCTTGCATGAAAAGCCTCCTTCAATTCAGATAGGGATGAAGATTGAAGCTCCGGTGGCAGCAGAAGAGGCAGCGAGGCAGCGGAGGAAGAGGAACGGTGAGTTGAGAAAGTTGGATCACGAGTCATCATGCGGTTGCTCCTCCGGCCACGGTGGCTGTGAAAGTTGTGTAGATTATGAGGTTATCGCATTAGGAGTTGCTTTGGAGGCCTTCTAGCTAGGGTACTGTCTAGCTAGACAAAAAAAAGAAAAAGAAAAAGAAAAAGAAAAAGGCTTAACTGGAAAAAAGAAAAACGGAACTTGTGGAAGCACTAATTAAAGTGCTCTAGGGTTGGTTCAAAAGTTTTGGGTAGGAAAACTTACCCGTAGGATATAATATTTGTGCTGTGTGATACAGCTTAATTAAGCTATAGCTCAATTTTTAGCTACTCCAATTACTATTCGACAGATTGAGAAAGAGTGTATTTAATAATTCAATCATAAGTTAATCCTACATGAAGTTTTCTTTTGATTCGGGAAGGTAAAGGATGGGCATTGCTGAGCTTGCAATCCCAGAGTGGAGAATTCCAATTTTTGGAGGAGCAGATTGTGTAATTTTTTTACTGAAAAATCTGAATATTAAGGATGATCACGAAGTTAATATTACCACATATCACCTATATCACCAACATCATTAGTATCACTAATATCATTAATATCACACTCAAATATCATCCAATATCATATATCAATATCAAACAATTTCCATCTATTACCCCTATATCTACACACTCTTACAAATCAATTCAAACCTTTCACATCACATTTTCTCTTATCTTTCCTAAATTTTCTCCTCACATTCAAACATTTCACATCACATTCTCTCTCCTCATATCACATTAAAACCTTTCACATCATAAGGGTAATTTGGTCTTTTAATTCATAAACTCATATCATCTTGTAAACAGTACCATATCACTTCATATTAACATATGTAGTCTTCGTGATCGGACCCTAAAAATATGTTATACCGGAAAACCTGAATTAATATGAGAAAGAAAGAAGAAAGAGAGAGAGAGAATGATTACTAATTGTGCTATTTGGAGCTCTATGAGCTCCTAACGAGGAGCACCAGAGAGTGTGCTTATTCTCCCACTCTCATTAATTAATTCTTAAAATTAAGGAATTTTTTTTTAAAAAATTAATTAAAATTTTAAAAAAATCAGATTAATTTAAATCCCATAATTAATATCTAAATTAATTTATTCCTAACCTAATTTCCAAAAATCAACAGGAATTCAAATTTAAATATCAAAAACGGATAAGTAATTGAATATTAAGCACCGACGAATGAATATTAAGCACTTTTGAAATTAACATTCATATCACACCAAACTGTAGCTTCAGTAGCAAAATGAACATTTATCTCACTCGAAATGAACATTCATATTACAGCAGATGAGTCATTGAAATATATAAACCTCAATAACCAAACTGTAGCTTCAGTTAGGAAATGAACATTCATTTCAATCGAAATTAACATTTATATCACATCAGATGAGTTTTTGAAATAAATGAACATCGATGACCAATATCACATAAAATGAACTATCATGATTGATGTAATGAATACTTAAATAACGGTACAAATGAGCATTCATTTCAGTCGAAATAAACATTCATATCACACCAGATGAGTAATTGAATTATATGATTTATGTAATGAATACTTAAATAATGGTGCTAAATAAACATTTATTTCGGTCGAAATGAACATTCATATCACACCAGATGAGTTATTGACTTAAATAAATAAATCGTCTTCTTACTGATCAATATTTAATACCCACCCACCTGACGTCTCTCTCTCACCCTCATCATCCTCTCTCACTCTCTCAAATCCTCCATTGCAAATCACAATCACTACAAAAATTTCTTTCCAACGTCAATCACTATAAAAATTTCTTTCCAAGCGTCACACCACCAATTTCACCTAAACCCAAATCAACCGCCATGAAAGCAGTCATAACCACCGCCGCCCTCTTCTCCCTTCTCTTTGATTTACTATTTGGAAATGCCACTAAAAATAAATAGTTAATCCCAGTTTTTGTAATCACAAGCTTTTGAAATTCAATTATAGGATAGTATTTAATTTTTACAAGTATATTTATGACATAAAACTTTATATTAATTAAAATATTAATCTTTTAATTTATTTTTTTTCTTTCCAGCACACACCGGAGAGAGTTAAAAAATAAAATAAAAATAAATGCAAACTCCCGCCCAATCCAAAATTTCCGGTCAATAACCGTACTCTGCAACCCATAATGACTGCAGCAGCTGCCACTCTGCAACTCCACCAATCAGCTCACCCAAATCAGTCACACCATTTACACTCCGCTTCACGCCGAAAGAATGAACATCAATTCTTGAACCCCCTTCTCCTCCCCCAACTTTCCCAAATCTATTTCACACACAATAGAGTGAGAGAGAAGAGAGAGAAGCTAAGCTATGGGGGAGGAATCTACAAGTAGCGTACCGTACATAGTTGGCCAAGTCACATTCCGGTTGCTATGCCACGTCGACACCGCCGGAGGTGTGATCGGACACCACGGAACAACCGTCAAGAACTTGGAATCTAACACCGGCGCCACGATCACATTCTCCCGTACCATCCCCAGCTGCCACGAACGCGTCATCAGCATTTCCGGCTATGCAGCAGTCGCCAAGAGGATAACATTGGACGAGGGGTGCGAGTGCGACGTGTCGCCGGCGCAGTATGCGTTGGTTAGGGTTTTGGAGAGGGTTTTGGAGGTTGAAGGCGGCTGGGGAGGGAAGGTTGGGTGTCGGTTATTGGCGCACTTTAGTCAAGTCGGCGTCGTTATGGGTAAAGGTGGATCGATTGTGAGCAGCATTGGTAAGCAAAGTGGGGCTTATATTAACATTCTGCCTCAAGAGCAGCTTCCGCCTTGTGCAAATCATACTGATAAGGTGATTCAGGTGAGATCAAATGAAACCCATTTTTTGTGTTTGGTTATTTTGTCAAAAAAATGTCAACAGGTTACGATACAAATAAAGTATCGGATAGAGCAACGATTCGAGTTGTTGCAAACTCCAGAAGAAGAAAGACAGCTAGAGGCGCGGCCGTCAGAGGGAGAAGTAGGGTTCATAGTTTTCAACCAGAAGTTGAGTGTTTATTAATTTGCATAAAAATCAAAAGACGAGGTTCACACCCTTTAATAAGGGACGACCAAAATAGAAGGCCTGTTAGCCGAAATACCAAGCGATAATTAAATGCTAAAATACTGAAAATAAAAGCAAGAGAACTCCGGTGCCTTATTCCTCAGCCACTGACAAATCCCTTTAGCCTCGTGGACGTCTTCTTTGCACGAACACTGCATCTTGGACCGCCATCAGCCTCGGCAACACTCGTATCATTGCTCCCCCCATTAACAAAATCAGGGAATTGCTGGCGAAGAAGCTCGACGGACTCCCATGTAGCATTCTCTTCGGTGCCATCTTCCCATACAACCAGCCACTGTTCCTCTGAAACACCACCGCGCAGCACTGTCCTAACCTTAATCGCAGACATGGGTGTTACCTTGGGCATGTGATGGACGGAATCCTTCGGCCATGGCAACGGAACAATCGCGGTACCCCCTTCCACGAATCGCCGCAGCAGGGACACATGGAACACATTATGGATCTTGGCAGCAGGAGGAAGCTCCAAACGGCACGCAACTGGGCCAATGCGCTCCGTAATGACGAATGGACCATAGAATCTGGCAGCTAACTTGAAAGAGTTTGGCCTTGCAACCGAGACCTGTCATACGGTTGCAAATTTAGCAGCACACGGTCACCCACCTGGAATTGCTCATCCCTCCTTTTACAGTTTGTGATCTCGCGCATATGGGCCTGTGCAATCGACAGATTCTGGCTAAGCTTCGTCTGCAAGACATCGCGATCCTGCAGGTGAGCATCCACCGACGCTACATCGCATTCCCCCGGCCTGTAAGGTAAGACGTCGGGAGGAGGTCGGCCATTGAGCGCCTGGAATGGAGACATTTTCAGTCCTGAGTGATACGAAGTCTTAAGTGCATACTCTGCCCAGAGAAGAAAAGAAACCCAATGCTGTGGGCGGTCGTGAGTATAGGCTCGGAGGTACTGCTCAACACATCGGTTCATAACTTCCGTCTGGCCATCCGTCTGAGGATGGTAAGCCGTACTCCGCTGAAGAGTGGTGCCAGTACTCTTCATCATCTCGGTCCAGACATTACTCAGGAAAATAGTGTCACGATCTGTCAGGATAGCTTTGGGAAACCCGTGGAGTTTGACGACCATCTCGATGAATAGTGCGGCTACTCGAGGTGCGTCAAAAGCAGGAGGCAAGGCGCCCAAGTGGGCATACTTAGTGAGGCAATCTTCCACCACTAACATAGTTGTATAACCTCGGGAAGGAGGAAGTCCCACTATAAAATCCATGGAAATCTGGTCCCAAACCATCAAAGGAATCGGTAAAGGTTGCAATAGACCTGCTGGGGGTTGTGTACTGTACTTCGTCGTCCGACAAACTTGGCAAGATGCCACAAACCGGCGCACGTCATCCCTCATATTGGGCCAGTAAAATGATGATGCCAAACGCCGAAAGGTGCGCTCTACCCCAGGGTGACCGGTTGATGGTGCAGAGTGACATTCGCGAAGCAAATCCCCCTTCAAAGCTGACTGCCCACTCAAACACAATCTTTGATTATAATAAATGAGACCCTTGTGAGCCGAAAAAGGAGCTGCGAGTCGACCCTCTGAGGCAGTCTTATGCATTTTCAATAAATCTGCCAGAGTGCGATTCTCTTCTAATAATGCTGACAAGAACACCCGGGGCGGCTGACATAAATTAGGCAACAAATGTTGGGGACCATCGATCTCATCTGAGCGGCTGAGAGCATCGGCGACTTTATTAGTGGTACCTGGTTTGTATTCCACACGAAACCGAAACCCATTATTTTATGACATAAAATTGCTGCTCAGATGTCTGAATTACCTGATGAAACAATTCAGTGAGGTTGCGCTGGTCTGTCCGAATAATAAACTCTTGTCCCAAAAGATATTGTCTCCACTTATGAACTGCTTCAACCAAAACATATAACTCGCGATGGTATGCTGAAGCGGATTGTCTTCGCACCCCTAACTTCTTGTTGAAGAAAGCAATCGGATGTTTCTCTTGCACCAAGACTGCGCCTATACCCACATTGGAAGCGTCAGTCTCCACAATAAAAGGTTGAGCGAAATTTGGTAAGCTCAAAACCGGTGCAGAGGACATAGCACCCTTTAATTTTTCGAAAGCAATCTCGGCTTCAGGTGTCCAGTGGAAGCCGTCGGTCTTCAGCATATCGGTCAGTGGTGCTGCGATGAAGGCATAAGCCTTCACAAACCGATGATAGTACAAGGGCCAGGACATCATCACGTTGACTTTTTTCGGATCTACTCTCAGTGACTCCTCCGTCACAATGTGGCCCAGATAATCAATCAAAGTCCTACAAAAGCACACTTCGACATCTTTACAAAAAACTGATTAGACCTTAACAAGTCTAATGCTACTTCCAGATGGTGTATATGTAAGTGAAGTGTCTCACTGTATACCAATATATCGTCAAAAAAGACAATGATAAACTTGCGTAGAAAAGGCTCAAATAGTGTATTCATGCACGCTTGAAAAGTCGACGGTGCATTTATCGGTCCAAATGGCATGACTAAGAACTCAGAGTGTCCATCATGTGTGCGAAAAGCTGTCTTGTACACATCCTGACCATGCATCCGAATTTGGTGATATCCAGACCGCAGGTCCAGCTTCGAAAATACTCTGGCCGACCCCAACTCATCAAATAGTTCATCCGCGATGGGAATAGGGAAATGGTCCGGGACACTCACCGCATTTAGTGCGCGGTAATCAACACAGAAGTGAAAGGAACCATCCTTCTTTTTCACCAACAAGATAGGTGAGGAGAAGGGACTTCGACTCGGTCCGATAATGCCCTGGTCCAGCATCTCGCGTACCATGCGTTCTATCTCAGCCTTTTGATAGTGTGGGTATAGATAAGGCTTCACATTTACTGGCTTGGTTCCTGGGTTCAAAAAAATTCGGTGATCATAGAACCTCCTTGGCGGTAGGCCCTGCCGTTCCCCAAAAACGCTGGCATGTTTGTGCAAGACAACCTCCATTGCCGGCGGTGCGTCCGTCGGTACCTCCATCCCAAACAACCTACTATCACGCGGCTCATCTCCGAGGAATAACAACTCAAATACCTCATCGACTTGCCCTCTTTCACAGAGCACTTCCAAACTATTAAGTGTGATACTACGCTCTGAAGCCGAATCACCCCTTAACTTCACCTTGCGACCTTCAAACACAAACTCCATGGTTAAAGCGGCGTAATCATGAGTTACTTTGCCCAACATCTGGAGCCACTGAACTCCTAGCACCACTTCTGGCCCATGTATCGGCAACACGAAAAGATCAATCCCAAAAACTTGTTTCTGTAGTGTCAAAGGTACCCCACGACAACACTGTGAGCACTGCAGGGAAGCCCCGTTACCCACGTAGACCCGAAAGGTCGCCACAGATTCAACCGCCAACTTCATCTTCTCAACCAAACTTGTATGTATAAAATTATGTGTGGACCCCCCATCGATCAACACTACCACAGAGACCTCATTTACCGTGCCAGTAAGCCGCAAGGATCGTGGTGTTGAGGTGCCTGCTAGACTGTTAAGGGAAGATATATCTGCCCCAACAACGTCATCGTCAGCCTGATTCTCGGGTACTGCGTCCTCCTCCTTCGGATCATCATCGTTAATAAACATCAATAGTGTGTTGGCGCAACGGTGTCCCTTGAACCACTTGCCATCGCACTTGTAACATAGTCCTTTCGCGTCCCTTTCTTGCTTTTCCGCCATAGTTAACTTCCTAATGGGAGGTATTGTCGAGACCGGTTGTGCAGCGACCGGTGATGCGACTGGCTGGAAACGAGACTGCACAGGTCCAGTCGACGGACGGTTTCCGCTGACTGTCGCGCCATGCTGCAAAGATTTCAGCCATGGTCGACTCTAAACTGCGCGCCAAAGAGAAAGCTTGCTGTAAGGTCAACGGCTTTCTCACTTCTAGCTCCCGATTCAATGGCGATTTTAACCCAGCAATGAACATGGATATAAGCTGTTCTTCATTCGCACACGAGACCCTGCTCAAAACCCTCTCAAAGTCGGTCTGAAAAGCTGATACAGTCGACCTTTGAGTCATCTTCAACGGCACGCCGAAATAATCACGACGATAGTCGCTATCAAATCTTTCCTTCAATTCCTCCACAAATTGATGCCAAGTATGGAGAAGGTTGTTAGTTTTTTGATAAATGTACCACGAAGCTGCATCACCCTCCATCATCATTGCCGCCAATCGCAACCTTTGATCCGCCGGTATCCCATAAAAATCAAAATACTCATCTGCCTTGAATACCCATGCCTGCAGATCCTTTCCATCGAATTGAGGTTGATCAACCCTCATCTTAGGTTGTTTTGGCCCCAATTCAGTTTCCTGCATCTTTTCCTTGCCCATGTTTTTCGTGCGTAAAATACCCCTCGTGTCGCCAGTGGGTTTCCCCGCACTCGCCTGCGCAATCTACCCTTGCGCATACTCTGTTATAGATATAATTTTCTGATTTATCTCAACCAAAGAATTATCATACATGCCGAATCTCGCATCAAGCCCGTCCAATTGCTTGTTAATTGTTGCCAATTGTTCTGCGATTTGTCTCAAGGTTTCCGAATCCATTGACGTCATCAAATTCAACCGAACAAAGAAAAAACAATTCCACCACTCTCAACGAGAGCACCAATGATACAAATAAAGTATCAGATAGAGCAACAATTTCGAGTTGTTGCAAACTCCAGAAGAAGAAAGACAACTAGAGGCGCGGCCGTCGAGGGAGAAGTAGGATTCAGAGTTTTCAACCAGAAGTTGAGTGTTTATTAATTTGCATAAAAACCAAAAAACGAGGTTCACACCCTTTAATAAGGGACGACCAAAACAGAAAGGCCAACAGTCCCAAAATAGCCTAAATACCAAGCGATAATTAAATGCTAAAATACTGAAAATAAAAGCAAAGAACTCCAGTGCCTTACTCCTCGGCCACTGACAAATCCCTTTAGCCTCGTGGACATCTTCTTTGCACAAACACTGCGTTTTGGACCGCCATCAGCCTCGGCAACACTCGTATCAGGTTACATAACTGGATATAAGATTGTCTGATTTGACTTTTAAAGTCAACATTAATTATTATTTTTTTGGATAGAATATCAAGCATACTTATATGTAGTTTTAGGAAATGAAACTGTAATCACTATATGCTAAATGAAAAGTTCGACTGATGTTCGATTGGTTTGGAAAGGGAAACAAATATGCATCAAGATTTCTTCTTTTAAGTAATTTACATTTATTCCATATTGTTGTTTAGATATTCGTATTTTTGTAAGTATGCCTATCTAACTTCAAATGATGTTTTATAATTTGGATCGGAAGAGAAGAGGTTGTTGAGTGTTTGCAAAAATTGAAATATACATTAGTTTTGGACAGAAATGGGTTATGCATGTCTCTTTTATCTTCTTTTCTGGTAAAAGTGTGGGGAAAATGTTAGTGATTGTGGGTAAAAGTATGATTTAAGCTGGTGGCTACTCTCGACTTAAAAACGGGTGAGTTGAAAAGATCTTCTTTGGTAGTTTTAACTTTTCATATTAAAAAACCTTTTTGTTTTCGACATGAATCTAAAGTTTATATAGAAATGGCATACTAGGCTTTGTAAAATGGGTATTTGTACTCATGGGTGTGGTGTGTGATTTTTAAGTGTAAAAATTTTATCTGAATTATGCATGAGCATATTTCATAGTAGCGTATAATTCTTATCTGACAACTTGTATCTATATCGTGGGCTGAGGGCCTGTTTACATTATATACTTTGAATTGACATGATATTTTAAGTAAGTTCTCTTAGTTGTATTTTATTATAATATTAATCCAAATGGTTGTTTTGTCGGCGCACATGTTTCTGTTTCTTTTTTCATATGCATAATCTTGATGATGAGCGGTACTTTCCAGTGTAAAGTATGGAAGGGTGGTTTGGCAATTTGAGGTGAAGAAAAAAGCTTCTCCTTGAACATAGACGTCTACCATTTTCCACTACATGGTAGTGACAAGTGAGGACACTAATTACAGTCGTAGAACCCTTTTGTGGTCTAATTTGTTTGTAGTGATTCACATTCACTTCACTTTTACCTAGTGTAGAATGTGATTCATACCATGTTGTGGGTATCATAATACATTCTATCTAGCCGGGCAAAATATAGTGCATTATAAAACAACCTATCCTCTTAATTATTGACCAGCTAATTGATTTGTTACTATTGTGACAGCTAATGGGCAAGCCTCTAGCTGTGAAGAAAGCATTGGTTTTTGTTTCAAGACGTCTTCAAGATAGGTCTCCACTGGAGATATTGCCAGTAAAGACATCTTGCCATGGGGATACAAAGTTTCTTGACCCTCGTAGGCGATTGGCAGCACCCTTACGGGGTCACTCAGAAAGAACTTTTAGAAATCATGCTATGGAGAATGATAATTTCTGTATAAAGGTTGTATTTAGATTGCTCTGCTCGTGTGATATAGTTGGGGGGCTGATCGGAAGAGGTGGCTCATTAATCAAAGCTCTAGAAAGTGAGACGGGTGCTTCAGTAGAAATGTCTGCTTGTGTTTCAGGGTACAGTGAGCGTCTTGCCACTATATCTGCCGTTGAGGTTTTACTTTCTACCTCTGTGGTTCAATGACACGATTTACTTGAGTGATGCATTAAGCTGATGATTTGGAACCGAGTTTTCCTACAGAGTTTTTCAGTCTCATTGGTTTTCATTTTATAATCTTTTGCAGGAGCCAGAACCATTGTATTCAGCAGCACAAATTGCTTTAATTCGTGTTTTTACTAGATGCGTAGAGGTTGGCATTGATGCAGGGATGTTACCAGGCTCGGGAAAGAGAAAAATAACTGCAAGACTGTTAGTTGCATCAGACCAAATTGATGGGGTAATTGATGATGTGGTAAATCTTGCTTCAGATATAAATGCTGTGTCTTGTGTCGAGATTCAGCTATTGGCAGGGGGCCTCATCCCAAATTGGGCTGCAGAGAATGATAATGTCGTACAGGTGTGATGGTTGGATACTGATGTTCCTACTTATCTTGAATATTTGCATTTGTGTATCCTGTTTTTTTTTCAGTTAAATTTGCTTGCTCTCTATGCACCTAGCATGCCTAAGGTACAAAACTGGAAATTGTTGATTGAGTTTTTATTTGTGACCCTTGTCAAGTGCAGAGATGCAGTAGGAACACGTGGTGTGGCTGCTTGGACACATGTACGCACATCATGCATGCGATTATACGCACACGTTTATGCATGCATCATCATGTAGAGAATCATCTTAGGTTCTAGGATAAGCATCTGATTCTTCTCTCCTTGGGAAGCAGCTGACCTCATAATAGTCCCACTATGAGTGATAATCCAGGAATATTTTGTCTATGAGCAGGCGAGAATATGTACTTGATAGCTTTAGTGGGGGAAAATGTCATCAACACAGTCCTTTCTGTTACATCTTGCTCCACCCTGTTCCGTTTCCATGATTTCTATTTACTTACCCTTGGTCAGGATGTGTAATTGCTCAAAATTAGAAAGTAGTGTTTCTTTTCGTTTTCCTTTTTCTTTCCATACACAAAAGAGAAGATAAATATTACTACCCCTCACCAAATGTACAAATTCTAATGAGCGCCTAGGCGCTTGATTCTATTAGAAACGCCCAATGCACATATATGTTATAAATTATGCACATATACGTGTTATAAAATGCACATATTAATTATGCACATAT
>JAOWAN010063122.1:0-12062 GCA_028566635.1 Lobelia cardinalis
TCTCTCTCTCTCTCTCTCTCTCTCTCTCTCTCTCTCTCTCTCTCTCTCTCTCTCTCTCTCTCTCTCTATGTATGTATATATATATATATATATATATATATATGATCCCTCTCGAATTGGTTGTAGGGAACAGAAGCAATTGAAGCTATAGTCGGTACTTGGCGCTATGATGAGCATACCAGTAGCTATGATTCCAAAGTTTTCATGAGCATGAAGAAACTTAGATTACTCCATTTATATACTTACTATGAGAGATATACACCTGTTGTCCGAGGACCTGGATATGATCTACCAAATGAGTTGCGGTGGCTAACTTGGAATGGCTACCGTCATGAATCTTTGGCAGTGAGTTTTCAAGCTCCAAAGCTTGTAGGACTTAAAATGCTGTTTAGCCACATTGTCCAACTCTGGAAGGGAAAGAAGGTACATAAACCTGCTGGCTATTTACATTTATCTTCAAATTAAGGCAAATCTATAAAATATTCCAATAACATTTGTGCTTGTTTTGTACACGTGCATGACAGTTTCTAGACAAGTTAAAATTCCTTGACCTCAGCTGGTCAAAGAAGTTAATCAGGACCCCAGACTTCAGTGGCATCCCCAATCTCATAGAACTGAGCCTACGGGAATGCGAAAGCTTGATAGAGGTTCACCCATCCATTGGAGATCTTCAAAGGCTTGTTTTATTAGATTTGTACTTGTGCAATAATCTTGTAGATTTTCCATCCAATATCCACATGAAATCCCTAGAGATTCTTAATTTCACTGCATGCTGGAAATTTAAAAGATTCCCGGAACTTCGGGGGAATATGGATAGATTAATGAAGCTGCCTCTGCAATATACTGCAATAAAAGGCCTACCCTCATCAATTGCCAATCTCACCAAACTTGTCTCGATAGATCTCACGGGATGCGAAAATCTGTTGGATCTTCCGGATACAATCTGTATGTTGAAAAATCTTAAAAAGATGAAGCTAGGTGGTTGTGAAAAACTTAGGAAATTGCCAGAGAATCTGGGTCACATTGAAAGTTTAGAGAAGCTCGACGTAAGTGGTAGCGGGGTTAAGGTACTGCCTTCCTCCATTGGGCATTTGAAGAACCTTAAAGAGATGAAGCTATCTGGTTGTAAAAAACTTGGGAAATTGCCGGAGAACCTGGGTCACATTGAAAGTTTAGAGGAGCTTAACTTATCTGGTAGTGGTGTAAAGGTACTGCCTTCCTCCATTGGGCATTTGAAGAACCTCAGACGCGTGTCCTTACAACAATGTTGCAAATTGATACTTCAAGACTCAATGATTCACATTGGAAGTTGCTTGAAAGAACTAGATCTTCGTGACTGTAAATTATCTGATCATCAAGCCATCCCTATTGACTTTGGCCAATTGTCATTCTTGGAGAAGTTGGACCTTCGCGATAACCCATTTGCTTCCTTACCATTTATCATCTCCCAACTGCCTCGTCTCAAAATACTTGACTTGACTTGGTGCGAGAAGCTGAAAGCATTACCAGAGCTCCCCTCAAGTATAGCTATATTAACGGCATCTGGTTGCACATCTCTTGAAAGTATTGAAAGCCTATCAGCTGGAAAGCACGAATGCTTATGGAACGTCTCGCTTGAAGGCTGCGAGTTGCTGACTATGCATGAAAATTGTGACCCGCTGAACTGTCGGCATGAGCAGGAGAAGTCAAGTACCACTGGACAACAGCCAAAGCACTGCAAAAAGCTGCCTTTGCTACAATCTATGCTCCAGGTTATTTACTTACTTCCATGCATGTGTAAATACAGTTTCATATGTTTTATAAGCATGTATGAAATGAGAGGACGATATATAATAAGTGTACCAATTTTTAATTTTCTGTAGTTAAAAATAAATTTTCATAATCTATTAGAAGTTTTAGATTTCAAACTTTTTATCATTCTAAAAAAGTATTAAGTAAATTATTAGCAAATGTTTTTACAAAAAGAAGTTAATTGTTATAAATATACGGTTAAAATTTAATCAATTATTCTTCAAAAAGAAGAAAAGAAAAAAAAGGCAAAACGAATTTAAAAAAATGGGGACATGTAAACTGATCACATAATTTGGAGGAATAATGTCGTTTGTGTTATGATGGCAGGGACATGCTGCTGTTAACCACCGATTGAGCATTTATTATAACGAGAGATTATTCGACCGTGCTATCCCAAAGTGGTTCGGGCAGGAGATGATGAAAGGAGATACATTCGTCTTAAAGCTACCTGCAAATTGGAAGAACGAAATCACTGGATTTGCCACATGTGCTGTTACTAGTTTGCGTGCTGGTCGGGGAATCACTTTGCGCATTAGCTTCTCCAAGCTAGTAGAAGTAGGATGGAAGATACAACCAGGTTTCCATGCTAAGCTTGCACTATCGACTGCTGATGTTTGGATAGCTTACATATCATTAAAAATGCTTCAACGCTCAACTGAGAGTGTGACGTCGTGGGCTGATTGGATGGAATCTGCCACCCACCTTCTCCTCAAATTTTCTAATTATTATGGTGAAGATGTTGGTGTAGAATCGTGTGCAGCTCATGTTGTTTCCAAGGAAGACGTGGAGGATCGGGAGGCAAGTATCGCAACTTCCTCCTCATTCAGCAGCAGTAGCAGCCTACAACAACATTATGATCCAAATTTTGTTGCAAAAACGATGCTTCCATGTCACAACAATATGATCCAAATTTTCAGTATGGACGACGACTAATGGCATTACTCTTGATTTGGATTCGCTTGATATATTCATCTTATTAGCTGTAGTATGGAGGCATTTAGTATATGACGGGATTGCAATCATTATTAACAAATTCAAATTTTTGCTTGATACTGAAAATTACGGTCATAAAGTTGCAACAGGTGATCAATGCAACAGGTGAATCAGGTGATAATTGCAATGAAATGTTAAACATAAATATCTTTCATGTTAAAATAAAATAATTGAAACGAAATATGATTTTTATGCATACTCGTTGGTGTTGGTCGCGATACAACTTATAATTTCCAACACAAATATGGTTCAAATTCATTAATGGGTACGTCGACCCACTTGACTTCCCCTAACACCTACCTGCTACGTGAGCGTATGAGCTCTCATAAATGCCCATTCTTAAGCTAGCTCTCGCATATAGTAGAGGGAGAGAGAGAGAGAGAAGCTCAGCTCAAGCAATTCATGCTACACAATTGTTTTGTACGTGTGTGATAGCTTCTAGACAAGTTAAAATTCCTTGACCTCGGCTACTCAAGGAAGCTAATCCGAAGCCCAGACTTCAGTTGCATACCCAATCTCGAAACACTGAAAACTTCTGCTCAAGCCTGATAGAGGTTCACCAATTGCGAAAATCTTGAAAATTTTCCCTCCAATATATCCAGATGAAATCCCTATAGATTCTTAGTTTCACTGGCTGCTGGAAATTTAAAAGATTCCCAGAACTACAGGGGAATATGGAGAGGCTATCAGAGCTGCATCTGGCCGAAACTGCGATTGAAGTCTTCCCCTTATCGATCTCAAATCTCACCAAACTTGTCTTGATAGATCTCAGGGGATGCGTGAATTTGTTGGATCTTCCGGACACAATTTGTACGTTAAAATATCTTAGAAAGATGGATTTATCCGCTTGATTTAAACTCACAAATTGCCGAAGAACCTGGGTTTCATTGAAAGTTTGGTTGGAAAATTATCGCAATAACAATCAAAATGAAACAGCAAATATATGAGATTTAACAAAACGAAACACGTAAATACAATATTTTGGCAAAGAGAAAGTCTGCATGTGAGTCGCGGGATTGCCGCTGTACTAAAGTTGTTATTGTCTCCCTACGTGCGGGTGCCAACGATCAACAACGACTATAAGATAAAACCCAGGCTCTCAGCACGTCTTCTCTAAGTGCACGTCCGTAGGAAGACAACGGAACTTGTCCGATCAACGGTTGCCCAAAACCTCGTAAAATAATATAACGATATGGAAGAGACTCTAGCTTTCGTGTAATTTTATGGAGCTGATTGTGTGTGTCAAATGAGAAGATAGCAGCCCCTTTTATAGTAGAAAATCTGACGAGCGCCTATGCGTTCGGTTTTAAATCGAGCGTCCAATGCACATATATGTGTTATAAAATGCACATATATTTGTTATAAAATGCACATATTAATTATACCATTAATATGTTAATAGTTAATATGTACATTTCATAACACATATATGTGCATTTTATAACACATATATATGCATTGGGCGCTCGATTTAGAATCAAGCGCCTAGGCGCTCATCAGACGGACTGCTTTTATAGTGGATTTGGAGTACATGAGTTACACAAATGGTCAAGGCTATTCAATTAGATTAAAGGCCAATAAAATCACATAAAGAGAAATGAATGAAAATAAAGAAATATGAATGACAAGAGTTACAAAATCAAGTAATAATTTGAGGTTTTAAATCTTAAATTTATAACAAGTTTAGAGGAGCTTGATTACGCAGAAGTGCCGTTGAGGTACTGCCTTCCTCCATTGTGCTTTTGAAGAACCTCAGATGCTTGTATGGATGCATGATGCTTGTAGACTCACATTGAAAGTTGCTTGAAAGTACTGGATTTCAGTAGCTGTGATCTACCGGATCCAGCCATCCCCCTTTGCAAGCTGCCATTCTTGGAGAAGTTGAACCTTCATGAGGATAACTCATTTTCTTTCCTACCCTTAATTATCATCTCCAAACTGTCTTATACCTGACTTGGTGCAAAGAACTGAAAGAATTTACGGAGCTCCCCTCAAGTATAGCTATATTAGAAGCAGGTTATTGCACTTCACTGGAACGTTAGAAGGTCTATCAGGAAAATATTAATGGTTATGGATGGTCACGCTTAAAGCATGCTCGTCGTTGAGGATGCATGAAAAATGTGGCCAGTGTTAGCAACAGAACTTAATCACCGGACAATGGTCAGAATGGATGACATCGACTCCATCTGAATTGGACTTCTGCCGGAAACACCGGAAATCCTGCGGGTGTCTGTTGGCGATATTTTGTCACTAACTTTCATACGATTATAGATTTTTTTTTTTTTTTGACAAAGTTTAGTTTTTCAATTAATGTAAAAATGTGAAGTAAGCTATCAATGACAATTTTTAAGACATTTGAAAAACAAGTAAATTTGTGGAACCATATGGTCAAAAAGTTTAATCATAAATTTTTTTTAGAGTATCAAGTTTAAGTGTTTAACTGGGAATTTTAAGGAGTCATGTCACCTTACTATTTGTGTTACCATTGCAGAGACATCATGTTGTAAACTACCGATTCAGCATTTGTTATACTGAGGGAGTCGAAGATGCTAGCGCGAAGTGGTTTAGGCAGAAGGGTAAAGGAAATAGGTTCATCTTAAGCTTCCTCCAAATTGGCAGAACAAGAAATCACCGGGTTTGCCATGTGTGTTGTTTTTGATGGGCGTCTTTTGAAAATCAATTTGGGGATTAGCTTGTTCGAAGTAGGTTAATTGGCAGATACAAGGCTTCGATGCTGAGTTTACACAAGCTGATCCAGCACAAACATCATCAAGTGCACGCCTCTTTCGTAAGCTTCCTAAGCTTGAACGATCGCCTGCTGATAGAGATTATAATGTTTGGATATGTTACATATCGTTAAAAATGCTTCAACGCTCAATTGAAAGCGTGACACCACTGGCTGACTGCATGGATAAAGCCACACAACTTTTTCTCACATTTAAAATCGATTTACGTGGAAGATAAGGGTCTGAGATATATATTCCGGTAGAATCATGTGCAGCCCGTCCAATTTACGTGAAAGATGTGGAGGATTGGCCGGAGCCAAGTCCTGCAGCTTCATGCAGCAGCAACCTACAACAATATGATCCAAATTTCACCACAAAAACGACGGTCCCATGTTTCAAGCTACCTGGAACAGCTAATCGCATTACTCTTGGTTTGGAAACTACTACTCATACAGTGATTTCGGGGTAGATTTTGAATGTTATCGGAATGCTAATATGAGCTTCGACTTTTGGTAAGACATTAGAAACAAATTCAATTTTTTTGATATGTAATTTTTTTCGCTGATGTTACCCGTACTAACAATTAGTAGCGAAAGCACCTAGGTTTCACTCTTTCACTCACCCCCCCCCCTCCCCCAATTTTATAACTCTTTTACGTATGTTTTATAAGAAAATGAATTCGGCGTTGAAATAAATTAACATTAAGCATCGATGAAATTAACATGGGCTGAGATCAAGGTTCAAATTATTAATTCCTATAATTACGGAATCAGTTATATGCAAAAATTACATATTATAAGAAAATGAATCCAGCGTTAAAATAGAGGAACATTAAACACTGACGAAATGCACATGCGTTAAGATCAAGAGATCAAGGATCGAATTATCAACTTCGACAAATAACGAAATCAGTTCCTATAATTACGGAAGCAGTCCCTATATAATTACGGAATCAGTTATCTTATAAGAAAATGAATCCAGCGTTGAAATAAATGAACAGTAGCTACTGACGAAATGAACATCCGCTAAGATCAAGGATCGAATTATCAACTTTCACAAATTACGAAATCAGTTCCTATAATTACGGAATCAGTTATATGCACAAATTACATATTATAAGAAATAAATTCGACGTTAAAAAAATTGAACATTAAGCACTGACGAAATAAACATACGCTGAGATCAAAAATTGAATTATTAACTTTTAATTATATATGTTTCACTTTTTTAAAGGGTGCTTCTTACTAGGAGCACTTAGTATAATTTTAATTATTTAGAATGCTTTCTAATTGTCCTGAACTTAAGTTATATATACGTGTCAAACTCTTAAAGGTTATATTTCTTAAAGATGGACTATAAGTTTGACACATATAGTAACTGATATTTTCTTTATTTAACTTATTAATGTGATAATATGAACTTATTTTACTATAAATTATTTTTTGATATAAATTGTAAAAAGTAATTGTATTATAATACATTATTATATTGCACTTTAGTTATATTTCTCTATTTCATAAGACAAAGATTTAACAAAAAAAATAATTTAAGAAGTAAAATATAAATAGATGTAGTTATCCGATCTTAATTATGACAGTTGTGGTCACAGTTAACCTGAGCTTATCAATGACGGAGCAGCCTCATATAAATGTCCAATTGATCGACTTCTAATTTAACACGCAAATTATACTCGAGGTTGGGAGTGTTTATTTTAAAAAATATATATATAATATATATAATATAAATATAAAAAATATATATAATAATTATGAACATGATAATAAAATAATTTTTATATATTTTATATTTATATATATATAATTTATAATCTTTATTTACATTCGAAAGTCATGATATACAACCCGCTAAATACTCCCTCCCTTATTTTGAATTCGACATGTATGGCTGGCTCACAATATATAACTACGAGTGAAAGTCCGTGTCTCGAAGGCACAGAAAAATATTTAAAATTTTAAATTAATTTTTATATTTTTTCACACTATTTAAATTAAAAAGATATTTAAAATTAAAGAAAAAATATTTAAAAGTAATAAAATTATTTAACATAAAAAATATGTATATAATTTTACATAATAATTAAGTTAAATAAAAAAATTACACATAAAATATAATATTTTAATATCTCTCACTCTCCCCAACATACACTCATCTTTTTCCAATCTCAACCCCATCCATACAAAAATCCCCATCACCCATCTCTCCCTTCCCAACACACACTCCCCAACACATAAACACTAATCTCAACTTCTCCCTTAAAATTTGTGTATAAATAATACTATTCATTTGAACTGGGCTCTACGCCTTAACTTATAGTAAAGATTATGTATATTTAAAATACATGAAAAGAAATACGAGGACGACACACTTGAATATTTCACATATACATGATTGCCCGAGTCAAACATTGACTCTCACTCATCATCCTCTCCCTCCTCCTCAAGTTGAATTCCTCCTATTATGGAAGTCGCCAACTTAGCACACACAAAAAATATCAGGTCATCATCATGGCCTACTTTCTTGGGCACTGCTTTTCTTTTAACAGTCTTGTTACCTGTTCTACTGGCTACACTCCTCTACCGGCTCGACCCCTTCGACCCGGCTCCTATTCCGGTGGGCGAGTTCACTCCGGACGCTATGTCCGTGCCGAGGCAGAACATAAAGATGCTTCAAGGGTCTGAGAAGATTGGGGTCGGTGAGTTGGTGGGACCGGAGGATATGGCCTACGACGCAAAGTCAAAGGTGATATATACCGGTTGTGCTGATGGGTGGGTCAAGCGAGTCACGGTGGCTGACTCGGTGGTGGTGGAGAGGTGGGTTCATACTGGCGGCCGCCCTCTTGGAGTCGCGTTGGGGGTTACTGATGGCGAACTCATTGTTGCTGATGCTGATAAGGTTTAGCTTTAGATTTTATTTTTTCTTTAGTTTATTCTTTTTTGACCAAAACAATTAATTAAGTTTGGTAGCTACAAATGATATTTTGTGGTACACACAATATATTTTGCAAACGAAATATTTTCCCCTTCAATTATATATATATATATATATATATATATATATACTATTCGAAAATTAAATTAAGTAAATATTTTTTTGATAATATTTGTGTTCAAAAATATGTAGTGAAAAAATAAAAAAATAATAATTACCTAATTAAATACTTTTAATTATATTAAATTTATATAAAAAATATAACTAATGTATAAAAGACAATAAACCAAAAGTTATTAATTTTAGTAGTTTAAATAATATAAAAGTAATTCATTAAAATCATCTTAAAACACACTTTTCACTCACATTCTCTCTCACCAACGCACAAGCCCAAAACTCATAATCTCACACAGTACTCTTCATATTTGTCTCTTATTGACACGCAAAACCACATAGACACGCTCTTTAAGCCTTATCTCTCGCTCACAACACACATTCTCGTGCATGCTATTCTAATGTTCGGTCTTTTCCATCTTTATAACCGTCGAATTCTTTATTATTCATAGTGCCAAATTTATAAATAGTATAAATATGAGCTAAATTATATTGACAAGGGATAAAAGCTCATGGATTAATGTTTAATAATTAAGGGTTAATTAAGAAGGACCCCCATGTAAGAGTCAGATTTTTGGATTTGCCCCTTGTAAGATTTTTTGTGTACGAGAGCCTAAGTTTTCATTATCCAAAGTTTATGTCTGGGATCAAAACTAGGATCAAAATAACATATTTGAACAATTTTTTTCTTTAAATCTTCGTTTTGGGCTTTGTTCCAAATAGTCGAACTATCAAGTCGTCGAAATAGCTAACTTGCCATGGCTGGAATCATGTTGAACTTTGCTCCTATTCTGGCCGAGTAAATCAAGTTGGGTGTCGCTCCTTCGGGATGGTCGAACTATGGAGCTTAATCCCGCCACCGCCAGCACAAAGACGTGCATCACCACTGCATAAGACCGAAACACGGTCAGATCGAGAGAGAGAGAGAGAGAGAGAGAGAGAGAGAGAGAGAGAGAGAGAAGATTTAAAGAAAAAATTGTTCTTTGAAGAAAAACAATCGCCTAGCAGGTCGCCGACGAAGAGGGGGATGGAGGATGGGGGTGAAGAGAGAGAGAGTCTTTTATTTTTCTTTTTTAAATTAGGGTAAATAATTTTTTTATTATTTATTTATTTATTTATTTTTATTAAAACGATAATTTTAAATTTATATAACTATATCATGTATTATATAGGGTTAAAGCGGGGGTTTTATTTTGGGGTATTTTGGTCTTTTACCGCTTTCGTTAGTCAGACATAACGGTCAATCAACGAAAATTTTACAAGGTGTCTCTTTCTACACAAAAAATCTTAAAATGGGGTAATCCCTAAAATCCGAATCTCATAGGGGGCTCCTTGCTCGTTAACCCAATAATTAATACATAATTATCTTCTTTTTTTTGTTTTACTTTTACCCTTATTAATCATTAACTTAATTTTAAGTTGCAAATGATTTACTTTGTAAATAGATTGTATAGTTAGAGGTTTAATAAAAAAGTGAGCAGTAAATGTCCATAAATTGAAGTGGCCAATATAAATGAGACGGAGAGAGTATTACATATCTAGGTTAAATTTTATATTCTTCTATTTATTTTAATTCTACTAAAATATTTATATTTTTCAAAAAAATAATTATTTTGGGGAAAAAAAAAGAGGAGAATTTTTTGGGTTAAAAGAATACTGTGTATTTTTTGGTAAATTTTCATATTAAAAATACTCCATGCTAGATATATACCCTACAAGAAGGAATACCAAAAATTCACATCTCTTAAATATTGCAGGGGCTGCTGAAAATAAGCAAGGATGATGAGATAACATTGTTGACAGATGAGGCTGAGGGACTGAAATTCGGACTAACCGATGGGGTTGCCGTCGCAAAGAACGGGATGATCTACTTCACAGATGCTTCACACAAGTACAACTACAGTGAGCACTTATGGGACATTCTCGAGGGTAGGCCTCACGGTAGACTCTTGAGCTACGATCCATCAACGAAGCAGACCAAAGTTCTCGCCCGTGACCTCTACTTTGCAAATGGCGTTTCACTCTCGCCAGATGAGGAATTCGTTATCTTCTGCGAGTCCCCCTTGTGAGAGCCATTCCCCCAGCCTATATATATACCTCGGAATATGCTTCTGATCAGTTGGGTGTTTTATATTGCAGCAACTACTTGGTCATCAATATTTTGACTAACTTTTAAATTTTTTTAGGAGGAAGTGTAAGAAATACTACATTCAAGGTGAAAGAGAAGGATCTGTAGATGAATTTATCGATAACTTGTTTGGTGTGCCTGATAACATTCGATATGATGGAAGTGGTCGCTACTGGATTGGTGTACCCATGGTACGTACGTAACTTATTTGTTAATCATTTGCACCTTGAGCTTTAATTGACTCGTATGATTAAATCACAACTCATGGTAAAAAATTTGACCAAATTTGGGCAGGAATATACATATGTATGGCACCTAGCACTAAAATACCCGGTCATCCGTAAAGTTATAGGGATCATGGAGAAATACATAGGAAGACCTCAAGTGGAGAAAAATGGAGGAGTGATAGCAGTTGATTTGGAAGGGAACCCGACTGAGCTCTACATTGATCATGAATTGATGGCGATTACAGGTGGGATAAAGATAGGAGAAAACTTGTATGTTGGTTCCTTAGCTTATCCCTATCTTATCCGCCTCAATCTCACACGATACCCTGCAGTAGCAATTGCACAAGCTAGCGCATGAACACAACAAAGTATAGCTAGTTTCTGATCACCTGCAGTGAGCTTATTATATCTGAGGAGACATCCCATGAATAAGGTATAATTCAATGGATTGCAGAATACTTTTATGGTGTATATGTATATGTTTGTGTTTTGTAAATTAACTCCGATGGTTGCTCATGGAATCGTAGAAGATTAATATATGAAGTAGAAGAATATAGTGATACACTTTGTGATGTCATTTGAGTTTGAAATTGTGCGTGCAAAGATGGGTTGTCATGACCCATTTTCAATTTATGATTTATGTGCGATTTCATGGAGTTTTACGAGGGGAAAGCAACAGAATTGTAGTTTCTGATATGCGGAAAACTCTAACTCAACTATAAGGGAAAACCCTTCGCTACAGTTTCAATACGTTCTAAGAGCAAAAGTAATTAGGTGCAGGCAGCACTGACATCGCTACCAGCACCATCACAATAAAGTGATGCCATTGGATGTGATAAGTGTCGGCACCAACTACTTTGTTCCGGTTTCAACGTTACTTAATTGAACAGAAATAGCCAAATATGAACCGGAACTGCCCAAATCTCACCAGAAAAAAGGTAAAACAAGAAGGTAATGCCTTTAAAACCTCGAAACTCAGGCGACTGGGCTTTAGGATCTCACCCGCATGCATGATGAATTTGAGATGATGGCACTGCACTGCTCAAATGTAGGTAAACCTGTTGGAAAAATTGGGTTTCTCCCAATTTTGAGCAATATTTTAAGTGGGTCCCAGCTATTTATTTAATGGGATCA
>JAOWAN010063133.1:0-12061 GCA_028566635.1 Lobelia cardinalis
GGGAACTGGCCCTAATCACGCCGTTCCAATGCGCCAAAAAATAGTTATTAAAGGCGCGCCTAGTCTCAGGAGGGCGCAGCTTTTGGGCCTAGGCGCTAGGCCAAATTTTGACCTAAAAAAGAACAGTGGTTTGCTCGTGGCCGAGAAAGAGAGGCGACGAAGAGAAAGAGAGAGAGAGAGAGAGTCACTAGAGGAGAGGGTCGTCTCCCTTGCATGTTTATAGGAGGAGAGGGAGAATGGGCACTGATGTCGCAATCGATTTGCCTTGCGGGAATGAGATATTAGGTTATGAAAGTTTCAATTTAACAAACTACCCCCGATCTATGTTTACTTATTTAACATTTAAGCCCGCAAAGTTTTTAATGTCACAATTTTTTCTCATTATCTTTATAACGATTATTTAGCATTTTTGCTTTTATTTTTTCATTTTTTTTACACTTTTTTTCCAGTTCTTTTTCCATCATCTGATCTTTCTTATTTTATAATAGCTATTCAAGTTACATTTATGTATAATATTATAATTTATATCTATATATATCTTAATAAAAACTTGTAATTTTAATATAATTGAGCATATTGAAATATAAAATATATTTCAAAACATTTTTAGGCTTCGTCACTCGAGCGTGCGCCCGCGTTGCGCCTAGGCTTCGGGCACACCTTTTGCGCCTTGGTGCGCCTTACGCCTTTAATAACTATGGCCCAAAATTAGGGGTACGTTAAGTCGAGTCCATGACTTAACAATGTCTAACTTAACATCCCCGCTTACACCTTCTTTTCTACATAATTCTGTGATCAAATGAGGATATGCCACCCCCCCTGCGGTAAGAGTATTACACAAATACGTTATACTATTTTACATGAGTAATCCATAGCTGACACGAAACCCGATTTGCAAAACATAATTCAACACCGCTTGATCCAAAGACACATCAGATACACGGGTCGACCGAATTATTCTAGCACAAATAAACTTATGAATCACCTTTGAAGTGCGGTTCAAATCTCCTTCTCGTATTTGCCACGACCTCCTGAATTCTCAATCCATCTCACCCTAGACGTCCCATGCTTCTGAATTACCGCATCTCTCTCAAACTTACCGCGATAAATATTATTAAACTCATCTTTAACCTCCGAAATTTTTAAAAAATTGTTCCAAGCAGCACCGCTAAATTCAATCTTTTTCTTTCTCACTTAAGTAAAGAAACTTGCATCATGAAATTTAGCGTTGGCATAGAACTCTCTAACAATTACCGCTGGTGCATTTCCTTTGAGCTGAATCGTAATGTTCTTCCAACCTCTCTCCTAAAAACAATTCAGGCCAAAACTCTCATAAGCAGTCCCCTTTCTGGAACTAAAGCTCTCTTCTTAGCACATAAAAACCAGTGGGAAAGCTCACAAGCCTATCACGATCATTGACTTTATCAGCATCATTGCTTCTCTTTTTGACCCGGTGAAATTGCATTCGATGGCCCATCACTCAAACCTTCTCCTCCTTTGCCTTTGAGTTCTCTTAGAAATTTTTTAAAAGTGTTCTGCATTCCTCAACCAGCCCCAAAAGATCTTATAAACAACCCAAAAACACTCCTAAGCTCCACAAACTCTCAAAAAACTTTTATCAAACACTTGGTGGGGACCCTGCCCAATCAAGCACAAATCACCTCCAAACTCCCAAATATAAACCAAAATTAACATATACGATCTCAAGCACAATTACCCAAGAAAATATAATAACAATAATGCAAAAAAGCATCAACACGAACAATATCCAACAATTTTCGGGGTTTTCAAAATTTCAGCCGAAAAACTCAAAAGTAAACCATAACTCCACTCAAAAATCGCCCTCAAATCCAAGATCAATGAAGTGCTAGGTCAAGCCCAACACATGCAATCAATTTCGTCCACCTAATCCACTTGAAAGGTCAAAAATCCCGAATTTAGAAGCTAGGGCACAAAAATTGAGATTTTCGACTTTTTTTTCTTGGTGATATCGGGCTCAAATTGATGTGGAATGGAATAATTATGGTGAGAGGATGAAGGATTGATGAAGAAATCAAGGAAGAAAACCAAAGAAGAGAAATAGAATGTGGAGCTCTTTGAGGAGTATTTTTGGGGCTGGTTGAGGAAGGCTTTAAAAAAATGTCTAAGAGAACTCAAAGGCAAGGGAAAGAGAAGGTTTGAGTGATGTGCCATCGAAGGCAATTTCACTAGGTCAAAAGAGAAGCAATGATGCTGATGAAGTCTATGATGGTGATAAGTTTGTGAGTTTTCCCGCATATCACCGGTTTTTATGTGCTAAGAAGAGAGCTTTAGTTCCAGAAAGTGGATTGATTATAAGAGTTTTGGCATGGATTTTTTTAGGAGAGAGGTTGGAAGAACATTACGATTCAGCCTGAAGGAAATGTAACAGCGGTGATTGTTTGAGAGTTCTATGTCAGCGCTAAATTTCACGATGCAGGTTTCTTTACTTAAGTGAGAAAGAAAAAGATTGACTTTAGCTGTGCTGCTTGGAACAATTTTTTAAAATTTTGAAGGTGGAGGATTAGTTTTATAGTGCTTATGGCGGTGAGTTTGATAGAGATGTAGTAATTCAAAGGCTTGGGACCTATAGGGTGAGATGGATTGAGAATTCAGGAGGTTCTTGGCAAATACGAGAAGAGATTTGAACCGCACTTCAAAGGCGATTCATAAGTTTATTTGTGCTAGAATAGTTTGGTCGACCCATGTATCAGAGGTGTCTTTGGATCGAGCGGTGTTGAAGTATGTTTTGCAAACCGGATTCCATGTCAACTATGGATTACTAATGCAAAATACTATAACGTTTTTGTGTAATACTCCTACCACAGGAGGGTTGGCATATCCTTTTGATCACACAATTATGTAGAAAAGATGGTGTAAGCTGGAATGTTGAGTTAAACATTGTTAAGCCGTTGATTCGCATTGTTAGTATCCCTAATTTTGGGCGCATTCGTACGGCGGTATTAGGGCCAATTCTGGGGGAAGCCTGAGAATGAGGTCCAAGGGACGGAAAAATTGGTAGCTCGTTTGGGTGATTTAGAGATAGTGGCTGAATCTGCGTTGCGCCGGATAGGTGAGCTCAGGGGTGATCAACAACTGATATTGCAGCCATTTGAAGCTGCGAAGGCCACTCAAAGAATTATTTTGCAGCAAAATGAGGTGATACATTTCATGTTGGGTCGGATTGCATAAACGTGGTGTTAACATGACGGGTGCTCGACAATGGACCAAATATTGACATCCTCCTTCTATCGATGACATGGATTCCAATTGATCTCTTTCAGGACGTATTCTTTACCCTTTTATGCTTTCTTGCTTGCATTGTCCCGCATTAGGGACAATGCATGTTTTAAGTTTGGAGCTGGGGGTAGTCTTTTGTTTTAGTTTTTTTTTTTTTTGATTTGCTGTTTTAGTTGCTATTTTTGGTTGGTATTGGTTTTGAGGTATAGTTTTTAAAATAAAGAATAAAATTTACTAAATTAAAAGACTAAACTCAGGCAACGGTGTATTTTGTTATGTAATAAATTTTTTTCATTAGAATATCCCTTGTTCCTAACTCTATATTTAGATTTAATGCACTGTCGTCGGTCTCTTCATCCAGAATTATTACCTAGTAACGACAACATTCATAAGAGTGAACAAGCGGAAGGAACCGGAAATTAGTGATTCAAGGAGTGATATGCAATATTTAGAAGGCTCATTCATAGAAATTAGTTAAGTTTATGCTTTATTTTCATTTAATTTTTTTGTTTTGAGCGGTATTATGTGATATTCTTTGTTGTGATGTGCCGGGTTTTTTATGATTGAATACCATATAATAGATGTGAGGTGGCAATAAGACTTGATAAAACTGCAAGGAGTGAAAGCACGCCAAGTTTTGAAAAATCTGGAATTTTGAACTGGGCCTAGGCCTAGTTACAAGTCTTGTCTAGGCGGTTTTTTTCTGCAGAAATTTACTTTGATTTAGGCCTCGGTGTAGACTGGACGTGGTTTTTGGCTTAGGATTAGCCTAAGAGAGCGTGTTACACTCGGCTTAGGTGTGTATAGGGGCACTTGGCCAAAGTTGTGAAGAGAGGAAAAAAAAAAACAGCAAACAGACCGCTTAGGCCTAGTTCAACTTTTCTAAGACTAGCATCCTTGTGAGCCTAGGCCTAGCTTTAAAACACGTTCAGTCTGGGCTTAGCCTAGTTCAATATTCAGAAGTTCAGAATTTGGCCCCTAGGCCAGCTTTATAACTAGGCCCAGGCCTAGTTCACCTCTCCAACAATCTTCAAAAGTTGCATACTGCTCCTTCTCACTTCTTCCTTCCTTCATACTAAGCACCAGCATCCTCCATCCTTCCTAAAATGCTCGAAAGACCCCTGGAAACTCCTCGCTTTTACCAATTGATCTCAATTACCTAAAATATCAAAACACAACCAAATTATACTACAAAATAATGAGAACAAGAAAAATATCAAGCAATTAGGAATACAAATGAATAAGCAAATACTCATTCATCACTTGTAGCATTTGGAGTAGAACTTACATTACGTACTTGTTACTTCATGTATATATTTCAGCCCTCATATTACTTGCTCCAAGTATCAAATAAGTTGATCAATAATAGAACCCTGTGGCGTGGTCCATGGTCGAGCTGGGGCTTCACAAGGTGTGAAGTGAGGTCTCATGCTCGATCCCTTTCCAAGTCCCTTAGGGCCCCATAAAGTATTTGATCAATAAAATGGTTAATATGAGGATAGATGGTTAGTTAACGTTGAGACTTCCTTTTTTTTTTTTATTGAACAATTCTTTAGTAAAAGTTAACTTTCTGATTGTTGAGTCAGAACAAGCAAAATCACAGTTTAGATTCATACTAAGAATAAGAAAAGATGATCGAGCTGAGTTCGTAGGGTTACGGGGGTGGGTTGTGTCTGGCCGGCCATTAAAGGATCTTTATCGGGAACAGCCATTAATTTTAGGAAGAAGGGCAGTCCTATAGAAGATGTTGTTTCACTGAAGGCCCAGCAAGGTACATTGGATATTGTCGAGACATTAAACCCACATCGTGTATCAACAAGGCTCATTCAACTGATAAAGATCCTGAGCTAGTCTTCTCATTGCCAATTGGTTTTGAGATGGAACCCCAAACTTTAACATGTCGTTAGAGCACACTTTAAACATACGAGCCCAAAGGCCCACGATGATCTAGCTCCATGCTACCCGATCCAAAGAATCCATGCTGTAAGCCTCAAGTCAGGTTATGCGTGAAGGGGGCGTATTAAGAAATAAAACCCCCTGCTTGGATTCATTTTCTAACCCTTTCCTGTTTTCATTCTGTGATGTTTGCATGTTTGCTTAATACTTTTATGTATATATGTGTGCTCATGTGGTATGAAGGCTACTTGTAAATTTTGTTTTATAAGAAACTAATCAATTTTGTTGTTTTGAAATGGAGAATTACTATTTCCACCCCCTAATGTGCATTCCACCCTTTTTCATACACTATATAAATTAGACTCTTATAATAGTGAAGGTGGTGGAAAAACGTATTAGGGGATGGAAATAGTCATTCCCTTTGAAATTTGATGTCTTAAAATGATTATTCGCCCATCATTCATAAATTTTTGCGAAAAGTATATTCAAATCTGAACAATTGCAGTTTGTTCATTTGCTCATGCCTTATTTTATTTTATATTGATCATTTAGAAATGTTCAAAGCAACTTCTATGAGCTGATAGATTTAGCGCTGAACAGGCAAATCATCGTTTCACAACAACCATGCAAAGGCGCATTTATGGTCGTGCAACTGATGTTGTTATTCGTCCACTAGATGAGGAGAAAGCTATCCAAGCTGCTGCAGATCTTCTCGGGGAACTGTTTGTGTTCACGGTTGTATTTCTTTCTTTGAAAACATGTCATCAAAGATCGATTTGATTGCTTACATATGCCATTCTCCAGATCATTGAAGATTTACTAGGTTTGTGTATACATTTCAACATTTTTATCGATGCCTGAATTCAGTAAGTTAGGTGCACTACTAATCGCGGTGAAGAAAATTTTTGTACCTTCATGTAACAACCAGCATCCTCTGCATCCAATACATACTTGAGTCCTTAGTTTAGAAATCCTATTATGCTGCTCTGTTGGATGCTGTTGCAAAATTTGTTATGACAATCCATTTGGATGTTAATGTCCACAAAAAAGAATGATGGTGCTTCATTCTTTTAGCGCAGTCTTAGTTTTAATTGTTTCCTAGTCAAACTAAAACCATACCCCTGCAATGGCTTTTAAGGAAAAAAGAAGGCACCAAAAATGTTGAAAAGAAATTTCCATGACTTAAAGCTCTTCCATTGAAGCCATGTGGATAACACACCTACATATTAAAAGTGCCTTTTTCCTTAGAAATCTGGGCAAAACCAACAGCAATCGCAGTTCCCAATTGATCTAGGAAGTTGCACTGATTTTCTGACAACACCTTGTAGTAGCACTAAGTGCTTATGCAATCGTTGATCAGGGCCTGTTTCTTGAATATGGCTGTGGTTTGAGGTCTAGTTAGAAACTTGTAGTTCTACAATCGTTCTGATGTTCTACAGATATCTGCAGAAAATATGTAGTCACGATTACTAATACACATGGATATGATACATTTACACTCCTATTAAAACAAATCCATCATTTTGTTTCAAACTCACAAATTTGCATCAAGAAACTAAAATTTCATTAGAAATCGTATTGCAATACTTGTAAGCTTTGCGTGTACCACATAAAGACGGACAACTCCTTGATATGATATTTAAATTCTGATGTGTTAGCAATTTTGTAACATATAAGTTTCTAGCATTTATTTAAGCTTTACAAATATATTATGGATGTTTCATCCTTCGGTAATGTGGAAAATATTTGTTTGTAATATGCGATGGTCATTCTGATCCTGCTGTATGCATATAGCCGATGCCTCTCGCTGCCTTGAAATAAGCTATTTTACAAACACAATTTCTTATAGATTATATGTTTATGGCTCAATAACTGTTTACAGGTTGCAGGAGCTGCTGTTATCTTTGAGGTTCAAAGAAATTCTAGAGCAGAAGCAAAGAAGGAGGAACTCCGGAAACAGGAAATAGAGGTTCTTCTTATACTCTTATTGTTGTTGAATTTAAAGTTTTACTCTCCTTGGAAAAAAGAGGGGTACTCGTTCCCTTCAGTTTGATTGTGAATACTTTTATTAATCCCCTTGAACCTGAAAGCTCAAGGGCTGTACAGGAGCCATAGTTTACCAAGCTTCGCATGCTGCTTTCTCTCTGATCAAGTAATCAATATTAATCCATCTCAGTTACTCATTGAAGTAGCAGAAGAGTCCCTAACTAATCACTAGAGTAGTTAACATATTTATGATACTAAGTAAATTAATGTGAAGTAGCACTTGGATGAAACTGTTAGCTGATCTAGTAATTTCTTTAAGCAAGTAAATAAGGTTAAGAGTTACGTGCAGTGGAAATAAAGAGTATATGAATGTATTCTAGTGATTTAATAAATGCTCATATACATTGAAACAATTTTGTGGTGGTAAGTTGCTTGACAATAATGAATATGATAGTTAGCTGTTGAATAATAAGGCAGTTTAATGAAACAACTAAGTAATGAGCATGCATTATCAAGTAAATGGAGAACGGGAGAAACAAGACATTGATTTTTAAGGGTTCGGGACAACTAATCTCCTAGATCCACCCCTCAACCGTCCTAGTTTTGTTTTAAAGGTTGGAGGGGACATAAACCTTACCCCAACCCTTATATATATATTAAGTTTGTCTTACAAAAGTAACAATGAGGGCTTAAAGCCGGGAGATATCTTGAAGAAGATGTAGAGTGTGTTTGGTAGGGAGGTTTTTGGTTTGGTTTTTGGGCTTTAGGGTTTTTGTAATGCTTAAAGTAAAAAAGTAGGAGAGAGAGATAGAAAATTGTGGGACCAATGAGAAGGAAAACCAAAAAACCGAGAAACCTAGGGTGTGTTCTTGTGCCTGATTTTCCAACATGATTTTTGATTTTTAACTTTTCTCTCTCATTGGCCCCACACTTTTTCTCTCTATATCTCTCTTACTTTTTACTTTAATCATTACAAAAATCCAAAACCAAATCAATAAAATCACTCACAAGAACACACCCCTATAGTTTCTCCTCAATATTATCTCTGACGAGACTTGAACCCCTAACCTCCCGTTAGGAATGAGAAGGGGCTACCTCTAGACCAAGTGGTTATTGGTCCCTCTAAACTCCTAGTTAATAAGGAATAATCGAATAAAATATTTTTCACCCCCTGAAAGCATCCACTAGATTTCACTTTTACTCCCCAGCTGCGGAATCGACCCATATAATCTCCCCACGTACGAATACGTTCCACCTAACCCCCAGCCCCAATTGGGACATAATTGTGTGCCAAATTAGGTTGAAGTCATTTTCTCCACATTTTGACGGGGGTTAAAACGGTCTCTTTAGAAGAAAGGCATACCTCACCCTACCCTTGTTCAACTTTTTCCATTTTCCCTTTTTTTTAACACCCCCCCCCAACCAACACCTCTTTTCTTCTCTGCCGACCATTTCTATTCATAAACCCACTAAATTTCTCAAATCACACACACAGTGGAATAGTTTGACAAATTGTTTTAGTATAAAAATTCATACAGAATTTCACTAAAAAAATGCAATTAGTTTGTTTAATTGACCTCAAAAATGAGGCCTCTGAAGCATTCCGCTGGACTCGGTCATTGCGGCTCGTACCACCAGATTTCTAGCCGGTACAATTTTCCTGCGTTTCGGATGCAGAGGATACCTTCCCAGTTTCAATGAACGCGACGGCGATAGTGGTGGGACTGCGAGTAATGCTAATGTGCGGAGGAAGGTCTGTGCGCTGGAGGAGGGCACGGTTACGGTTACGAACGAAGCCATTTGTGCTGTTTTTGTTTCCCTCTAAAATTTCCGGTTCACCGGGAGTTTTGCTTATTGTCCAGAGACGACGGTGAAAAACAATAGGTTTCACTGTTCAAACTAGCGTGCCGGTGGATCTGTTCACTATACGGCCCATATAGATTTTCCATTTTGATTCAAATGTTAGCTTTCATCCAATTCCATCCAAAATCTGGAATGCCTATAATGCTCCTCAGTGATGCACACATGATCATTTTGGATAAAAAAATATGGTCCGATTGGGGCTGGGAGGGTGGTGGTGGTCATATCGGCCAATTTCGTGGCTGGGGTGTAAAGTGAACTCTAGTGGATACTTTGGGGGACGGGATATATTTTATCCCATCTCAATGTACAAGGTTAATTGAGAAATTTTCCTATCTGAATTAAGTCCAATTATGTTGTTCGTCATCTCTTGAAGAGGCTCAAAAGGGTTGATCACTTGATTGCTGCTTCTTTGATGACTTTTGATAGTCTGGGGTGAAGCTTCAATGGAGTTCCCCAGTGATTCTTTGCTTATGTTCACCTATGAAACTTAACTGCTTAATTTAATGTGGCCAGTGAGACCTGGTACTTCTTCTTTATAAATGTGAACAGCTTGGTGAAGTGATTTAGAGGACTACGAAGACGATCTTTATTGTAGGCTTGTAATTCATCAATTGTGACTTATATATGTTTCTAGTGTGGGCACGGTGTTGGAAAGAAAAAAAACTTAAATAATTAACATTCTAAATATGAGATTCAGACGCATATGACAATAATGCAAAAGTTAAATATCATAATTAAGTTTATAAAAGTGAAATGTTATAATCAAATTTACAAAAACTTGTAAGTATAAAAGTTGGTTATATTTTAAAAAATTTGAATTGAAAAATGGGGGAAATAAGAATTGAAAAATGAAGGGAATGATGTAGAGTAAATGGTTGAGATTAGAAGTTGTAGATGAATTGTATTATCGATATGTATCTTTATCTTCAACTTGAGTATATGCATAGATTTTGGATTCTCTTTGTAGCAGCTTTATTCAAACGGTTCAAGTCCTCGAAAACAGCACAATATGGTTTAGGCTTCTCCTTAATTTATCATATTCAAGAAACAAATAAAGATACATTATAGCCGTTTGTAGTTAAGGATATACCTTCGTAGATGTGCCTGATTATTAATCAAATGATTTCCTAACTTTAATTAACAAAGCTTGATTTATCTACTTCGCTGTTCAAGGTACTGAACTTTGCTGCTCTACTCAACAGCTATGTCCTGGAACTTGGGCAACTATCTCCGGATCTATATGATTATACATAGTTAGATGTGGACTAAACCTATAATAAAGATTTACTTATCTCGAATGGAGAATATGCTGTTTTGTGTGGGATGAGGATTCGGTGGAAGTTAAATGTAAAGCTTACAGGAGCAATGTACATATATACAAGTATACAACCTTATTTACATAACAAAGTCAAGGATGTTCCTGCCACACAGACATTTAAAGATTTAGTACCACTATAGACTGCCATTTTACTTAATTTGCCGATTTCCGACTATGGTTTCCTTGATAAATATTTGCTTGTTTCCTTGCTGGTTCTGGTGTTAACTTGTACTTAAGTTGCTCCTCACAAATTACTAGATCATCTTTCTTGATTGGATCTATATCTTTTCTGTTTGGGTATATGTTTGTATGATACGAATTACAGGTTCTAAAGGGAGAGTTGTAGTATTAAATTAAGATGCCGAAGTTCTCTTCCCTTTAAAACATCAGTGTCTTGTCTTTCTTGATTCGATCTTATGTAATTTTCTGTTTGTGTAGGCAATGAAACAAAGAGATGAAGATCTAGCAAGAGAAATTGAGCAGCTTAAGAATAAAATTTTAGAGATTGAGCAACTTTCCAAAGGACGAGGACTCGGTAGTATTTTCAACTTGAGACACTCCCATGGAACCGAAGAGGTGAAAGTAAAGCCCTCCTGATAACTAACAACTGTTATAAGTGAAGAATTTCATTCAACAGTCATTCTCTTGAGAGGCAAGTATTACGGTATCAATCGAAGCACATGTAAGACAGAAACTCTGATTAGCAGAAGAGTTTACATTAGAAGTTCAAGTTTGTTCCCCTGGTGTACATGCAAATATGGTGGCTATAGTGTAGCCTGATTTCGAAGGAATATATTGGTTCTTCATATGTTTGAACCTCGGGTCCCCGGATCGGTATTTGTATCCACCTTGGATCCATTAACGAGCGACTTCTTTTTAGATTGTTCATGGAAATTAAGGAATCTGATAAACTCTGAATTTTAGAATCAATTCAGAGGAATGTTTGAAACAAACGAAGAAGAAGAGAGGCGGGAAAAATTGGTTATTTCATTATCTTTACAATGTACATATCAGTCCCTATATATACAAAATGAACTTTCAACTAATTAAACACGCTACCCTTGACATAGATAAATTAATGCTAACTCATCCATGTTCAGTGTTAAAGAGGGCTGAAACAATAAAACAGTGCCTCTAGACCGTTGCGGTTCAGAGGCCCTGGTCCCTTTTTTTTTTTGCAATTTTAACCTTTTTGTGTCCGGATGTTGTGATTTTCATGCCTCTTTTTGGTTTCTTGGTGGTTCTTGGATAGAGACTTAGATCACTTGGATGTCTTAATGCCCAAGTTATACTTATTTTCTACAAAACAAAAATGTTACATTCAATTAGTAAAAATATAACATTTTAAATAATATATAAATGCAATGTGTATGCAAATGTGACACTGTGCTATGTACTATATGATATAGTCTTATGTATGCTTTGTTAATTTATGATCAATATAATTCAATCATAAATTAGGGGTTCAAAAATGAGATGGCTACATCAAAGTTCTTCTGATCCTTTCCGTTCTCCATTCATTGCCGGCAACTTTAAGGAGATACTTCGATCCGGCAAATACTATATACAGGGAACCTTAAATACAGGGAACTAAATATTCCAAAGCTGCCATTGCCCGTCTCGTGTAAATATACACGAGATGCCCTATTTCATCTCGTGTATTCTTACACGAGATGATCGTGTGGTCTCACACGAGACACATCTCGTGTGAGATTACACGAGATACATCTCGTGTGGTTT
>JAOWAN010063162.1:0-12054 GCA_028566635.1 Lobelia cardinalis
GGGATCAAATGGGGTACTTTTTAAAACACTCAAGGATGATATGGGGTAAGTTTGAAGGATAGGGACTAAAAGGCATACTGGGTCAAAGGTTAGGGACCAAATGGGGTATTTTGCCGGCAGATGACATTATAGAAAATGTTTTAAGGAAATTCTTGTATAAATAGTGCACAAGCTTTTCTTTCATTCGTTTTATGATGCACCCTGGTAAATCTCTCACAAGTGTGAGCAGGTGTCAAACAGATGAGAGAGAAAGGAAGAGGGCGAGGAGAGGGAGAGGGAGAGGAAGGGAAGATGTAGTAACTATAAATTATCAGATAATGAACTTGGAATGGCCTGGTCGCTAGATATCAGCCATCTCTACGATAACCTGACTTACGTAAGCCCGAGTTCCATAGATAATTATATTGTAGAAACGGAGCACTTTGGATTCTCAGTTACGCATTTTTCTGCCAATTTGTACCTCTGATTTGCATTATTGTTCCTTACTGTTCTATTTGACTTAACTAATTAGTTTAGTGGTCGAATATTGTCTAGATGCTAATGTTTCTTGTATTTTGATCACCAGAATTGTTCGTTCTTACTTGCAACATTATGGATATGAAGATACCCTCAGCTTATTTGACACTGCCAGCCAAAGTACTGCTCCTCCTACATCGGAAGTTCAAGAAAATGGCTTCAATGAGCAAGAGAATTTGTTTGCATTAAAACACAGAAAGATTCTTCGAGAGGTAGGAATATCATTGATGTTCCTTTCTACTGTTGCTAACTGAGTGAAGAAAATTGAGTAAAAGCACTGGATGATGTAACTGTGTAAATTGGATGTTCCGACCCCCTCACTGGCCTTTCATGGATTTCTTGAAAGATGCATAGGACAAGAAAAACTTATGCGCCGATCACGGATTTGATATGGTTCCTGATATATGAATTTTCAATGGTCCCACCATTTTATCACTATCTCTATCTCTCTTGTACTTTTTCTCTTTAATCATTACAAAATATCACATCATATCGTCAAATATCACTACATATCGGATTCCTGATTGGACCCTTGGTAAATTTGTCGATAAGCAACGGGGAAGGAGTCAAAATGTCAAACCTGCATTAGGGTTAGTGGTTCTCTTATGAGCTGCGTATAAGACATACAGTCTGTGTGTGTGTGTGTGTATGTATGTGTAAAGCTAGCTTCCCCAACAAAGAAAGGATCTGAATTTTCGCAACCAGAATTAATTACACGAGTTATCATGAGGAACTGACCTTACCATTACAAGATGCTTTTTTTGTGCTTTTTTCTTTTCTTCTTTGCAATTCTAAGTGATTTGAATTTTGAAGTCAATCCTTTTGCTTAAGAAAGAGATATATTAGGCCAAGGGATGGATACTGCAAGTTCATTTTTGCATATCGTATGTTGGCTGGCTCAGTTGGTTGGTAGTTGGTCTGCTGGTCTCGAGTGTAGGTTCACTAGCTTGTTGTATACAAGGTAAGGTTTAGTAGGCAGTGTATTTACATAGGGTTTGGTTAACATGTATTCTGTGGGCACACTTTGACAACCTAGTTATAGGTTGTCCGTTGTCCTCATCACGCACCCAGCAAGTTCCGATGCCTAGGAGAGTTGTAGATGCCAAGCATAATATTAATAGGTTCTAAGGGCACATGGTAGCATTTGCTCTTTTTCCATATAGTATACACATGTACTTGGATTTGTTGATCCTATCTCTTTTGACTTCTCTTATATATATGGCGAAAACATGATATAGCCAGTTAACCTGATATGGTCGCCCCTAAAATATCGTTAATGACTGTCTAACTTTGAAATTGTTTTAAAAGCCATTACCAGACTGTTTGATCTGCATTGTCCTGTTGCAAAGATTTGATCTGGTGAGATTGTAAAGATCTAAGAATTTTATTGAGATTTCTTACTTTCTCATGAAGCTAATCAGGGGCGGCAAGATTGATGATGCATTTGCCAAACTTCAAGACTGGTATCCTCAGATTGTTCAGGTTGATGGTTTCACGCTTTATTTTCCTTATTGATTCATTCGATAACTATCTGTAGCCTTGTCCAGTTTAGTTAACTCAATATTTTATTCTAACACACTCTGTTAATAAGCTTCCGTCTCTTCCCAAAAAAACTCATCATCTGAGTTTCTCTGTCATCATACTGCATTGATGGGAAAATGGTATCTGTAACATACACAAATAGCCAAAGGGATGTGAAAGTAACTTTAGAAATAAGTGGGTGGAACGTAATTCTTACATACCTGTGAGGAGGTCAGTTAGTCATCCTGAAATTGATGGTAAATACCGTAAAGCGTGGCATTATTAGTCGACATTCTGCAATAGCATGAAACAAATGAAGCCATGTGTATAAACATAGTATGATGAGTTTATGTTTCCTCTTTCAGTAAACATCACATTTTCATAGCGCTACTCAAGTAATAAAACTATGTACATTTATGTGGTATTTTGACACTCAAAAAGTTATGAAAACCAATGTAACTTTATAAGCCAGGATTAATTGCTTACTTCTCTGATAAAATTTTATCTTGCCAAACAATATGAGTGATTTCTGTTGGTAACGAAGCTTGAGAACTAAGAATCCACATACAATCTCTCATTTGTGTCCTAACTCCTGTTTAATGAACTACTCTTTTTGCTCTTGGGTTTATTAGTTCAGTCAGTGTATATGGTTTATGATTTATATTCTTAGTCATGCCCAAGCAAAATATACATAATTGATGAATATTAGCAAGATAGAAATTGTGTGCTAAGCAAGCTATCTCTTCAAAATTTTCTTCCATCACGATGCTATCCTAGGGTGAAGTTGTTCACTGGAATAATGAGTGAATGATTTTCAATACATAGTTTGCACATATGGCTCTGTCTCCTACTTTCCACTAAGTGCAATCTGTTTTATTCCCTCCGTACCATTGATGCTCGAATTATTTTAAGTTCAATAATCGGTTTTGTCTTCTGCAGGATGGTACATCAGCTACATGTTTTCTGCTTCATTGTCAAAAGTTCATTGAACTTGTTCGGGTAAGTGTTTCTTTCATGTAAATTAATAGTGACCTTGTGTGTGGAATTGCTGCAACCTGTTGAAGTGCAAATTAGAATCTAAAGTATATGATTTCCCTATCTACCTGCTTTTGCTTTGGTGTTCCTAAATTTAATTTTGATTCACCACAGAACATGTATATAGACTAAGCACTCCAGTATGTACACTTCTGACAGACGTCGTAACTTGTAGCTTCCCACTTATAAGGTTGTATTATGCTTATTTGCTCAACCAAAAGTTACTGAATCAGCAGTTTATAATATACTAGTTTTGACATGGATCAAACAATAACCATCTCTGCCAATGAGCTGTAGCTCATATGGCATGACTCCACCTCTCCCACAGGTGAGGTTGGAGGTTCAATCCCGTCCTCCTTATGTTGTACCAAATTCTATAATGTCCAAAAAGAAAAGCAAAAGCAAAAAAAAAAAAAAAAAAAGAGTGACCATCTCTGAACTCTATTTATCTTCTAACAAAAGTCTCAGAGATGGGAATCTGAAGATTTATTAAAATATGGTTTATTTACAAGATTTAAGCCAAATTCACTGTGCTTGAGATGATACTGAATTCTGGCATCTTTCAGCAAATCAAACAAACATGTATTCTATTGGAAATACATAGTGTTCTATTGAGTAATGCTGATGTGGAAGCTAGCTATATTTGTATCTCTCAACTAGACCATGTCTCAAATGCATTCGGACATGTGAAATTTACACTGACGTTCACCTATAATGAGTTCCTTTATTCTACTGAAGTTGGTCTTTGATCTTTTGTTGGAGAATGAAAAATAACTTCACAATCAATTTTCAAACTAATAGAAGTATCATGTTGTCAACGCGAAAAGAAAAATCATCTCTAATGTGGGTTACTATTCTTGTATGTAGGTTGGAAAGCTTGAGGAAGCTGTGAGTTATGGAAGGACTCAATTTGAAAAGTTCTATAGATTGGAAACCTTTGATGATCTAGTGAAGGTAAGAAGAAAAAGTTGGTAAATTGTCTCATAGGTAGACATTTATGAATAGGGCTTGAGAGAAGAGGGAAGGGAAAAGCATTTTTTTGTTGGTTGTTTCATTGTTTTTTAATTTTCAGTTTAAGCTAGCTGTTTGGTGTTGAGAATCCGCAAATGTAACATTTATTTTGCTTTCTTTTTGAGAGCTGAAACTGCAGCATTAATTGTGCTTCGCTTAGTGATCCTTGGGTAATACTGATGCCATGTATAAAATTTGGTTGGATATGTCATTCCGATATGTGTTTCTTAACACTTGAGAGAGATCATCCCTTTTTCCTTTGGGTGTGTGGGGGTGGAGGGGGGAGCCTGTCGAATTGGTTGGGTTCTTACATGTTGGAGATCCACTTACAAGCCATGGTTGGGGGTGGTGGTGGTGAGAGAATGTTTATATATATTATTACTGTTGTAGACTGGCACAATAGGACTCACCTTACTAAAATATTCAGAGATTTGATGACTTCTTATAACTGCATAATTTCTGTTGGGAGACAGATGAAGAAGTAGCTTCTTTATTCCTTGTACTGAATTTCTGACACTTCTCTCTCCCTTTCCGTAGGACTGTGCTGCTTTGCTAGCTTATGAACAACCGCAGAAATCTTCAGTTGGATATCTTCTCGAGAAGTCCCACCTAGAGATTGTGGCTGATGCTGTTAATGCCATGATTTTGTCAACGAACCCCAACATCAAAGATAGAAGAGATTGCTTGCAATCATACCTTGAGAGGCTACTAAGGCAGCTGACTGCTTGCTTCTTAGAGAGGAGGTTATTGAATGGGAATCAGGGTGAAGCTTTTCACCTGCGCAGAATACTTGCTACCCATAAGAAAGGTTAGTTGATATTTTTTGCAAATCTAAACCAGCCCCTCCCCTGTTCATATACCCACTCATCCTGCTGCTGAATGCCATTTCAACACAAAATCTGGCTTGAGGTGTTAATATACCTGCAAAAATGTTCATTTGTATATTTGCTTGATCTACAACGGATAAGCTTCATTATTCAGGTGTTCCAAGTTGGATTATGTGAGAAACAGGCGAAGATTGTAATGAAGTGATAAAACAGTGGTCTTCTTGTTGTATACTATGGGCTGACTTTGCGTTGTTATTTTGTACCAGTAAGAAAGCAATAGATCAAAAGCCAAGTAGCTGAATTGACTGATGTTATCTTCGAGTGTTTGCGACCCCCAACTTTTCTCTTCCAATGGGTTGATATGAATTGGTCCTTGAACTTGGCCCTATCTGCACTAGCTGAATATGAATTTTCCTAATTTTGTCAATGAACTCCAGTTTTCTGGGTAAATGGATAGTTTGTCAGCAAGTTCCCACAGGTTGTGTTAAAAATGGATTCACTGTCGTTTATAGTTCATAGACCCTAAATTTTTAAGCATATATGGTGAGTTGCAACGCAGAAAGTCATACGTTAAATTATTCTTTAAAATTATTTATCCCCGACAAAGAAAATGATAAATTAAACTCCCTCTTCAACAAGGTCAGTTAGGCTCCTTTGGGGGCATAAGGTCTCCTGAAGTGAAATTGTAAGATTTATGTGTCCAACATTACTAAGTCCCAACATTACAGAAAAATAACTAACATTCCAAGTAACTTTTTTTTTTTTGTTTACAATTCCAAGTCTGCATTTTCTTTCAATAAATATTCTGTTGGTGTTACATTACATGTGCATTTGTATCATCAAGTATCATGGTTGGAAAAGAGAGAATTAAAATAGTTATGAGAATACTAAATACATAAATGTGAATCGCGATGAGAAGTATCTCCAAGATACCAAAAAAAGATGTCCTGAAATACAATAAAAAAATATAAATAGAAAGGGATCATTATTGGAAACAAAACTGAATAATGTGTTGTATATGGTGCTTTTGCATCTTCTTCTTTCATGTGAAAATATGGATTTTGGTACATTTGAATAGTTGAGAGAAGGAAACACATATGGTAAGGGCAGTAAATGAGTCGGGCAAGTTCGTAGGCTTTACTCGATTTGATGTGTTTAAGTTCAATTTTACTCAATTCGCAATGATTTCATGAGCTAGGTTGAACACTATTTTCGGGCACGTTGTATTTTGCGAGTTCGACTTAACTCGTAAGGTTCGTGAGCTGGTTCGTTAAAAGCTCGATTCATGGAGGCCCACTTCCGTTTTCATGAGTCGCGTATCTTCAATATTGGTAGGCATTGTTAAACTCGACTCACAAGTAGTAGATTTAAATTTCAATCTAGAATATTCATACGAGGCAACATGGAACACAATAACTTAACTTTAAAATGTTCGACGTATAAGCTTAAGCTAACACCTAATAACTCAAAAAACTCGATTAATATGGATCGAAAGTCTCAAACAGAAAATCGAACCTAAAAAATATATATTAATAGAATTGAGAACTCATGAACCGTAACAAATGATTAAAAATGTTCATTTATCTGACGATTCGGACTTGCCAAAGACTCGTAAAGGCTTATAAAGACCCGCCAAGACCTGTTTAAGGCCACTAATGACTTGGCTCGCGAAGGTCCACATGTGTCTAACGATCCAGTTATGAGTCGAGAGCTGAGTCCACCTTTTTGAGGTCCGACTCGAGCCCTTGAAGACTCGACTTGACAAGTTCGATTCGAGCTCGCAAAAATCCGATTCGGCTCCACTCTTCTCTTTTACATGCCTATATATGATACTAATATTATGTAAACAATTATTATTTTTAAATATCTTAGTAAATTACAGCATATAGTATATTTTCTTCAAACAAGGGGGGAACCTCACTTGGGTAAAGCTTGAAGCTAGGCTTAGTTTCAATCATGTATTTTTCAATGTCCGGAATTGTTAATGATGAATGGAAAATATAAAACTAGAAGGGAGAATATCAAGAAAACATTAAGGACATGTGGAATTACAAGGCCAAAGTGGAAATTAGGTACATTGAGGAGGAAGGAGGGGGGAAATTAAAATGTAGAGAGAGAGAGATTGTAAAATGACTTTATTTATGAAATCCTATTTCCCCTTCCAGAACACATTTGATCCACACTTGTATGCATCCTTTCCTTGGCACTCCAACTCCATATCATCAGATAAAAATGGCACTTTCTGCATTTTCAACAAAAGCAAAAACCTCATCAGATTGGATCTCAGACCGGTGTAATCGACATTATTAATATGTACTGATCGAACCTTTTGCTTGGCGAGATCTTGGCACCCGGTGAAGTTATAGGGGAAGCTGCATGAACCGAATTGAACGGTGTAGGCTCTCGCAAAGTTTGCGCCGCTCGTCGCCAACCTCTTCTTATCATTCAGTTCCTATAATCATGTTTTTTTACATTACCCAAAAAAAGGTAAATTAGCAAAGATCAAATCCATGATTTTATTTTCAATGTGTTAAAAAGGAAAACATGTATTGGAACAATATAAATATAAACGAGTATCTCTTTCTAAAAATTTTAGCAGAGTTGATCATTCTATTACGCGTATCAGAGCTCTATGTATTATAAGCGTATCTTCGCAACACCTTAATGTTTTAGGAGAGTTGAACATTTTATCAAAATGTGTGCAATGCACAAACAACTTACCTTGTTAGCTTTGGACTTCTCTAGATATTCATCTATGATCCCTGCATTGGCGGAAGAGTTGGAGGCTGCAACGGCGAAAAGCGCAGCCCCAAGTGACATGAGTGCAGCTCTTCTACCTTGGCTTTGACCAACCGACAACTCCTTGGAAACTTGCTGGTGCTGCTGTGCAGGCATTTTTTGACTAACCGCCACAGCGGAAGGAGCCTTAGAGCTGAGCTCCGATGACCCGACGACGCCGGACACGGCATACTTACAAGCCAACACACTAGAATTCATGGCTGCCATTGCTGTGAAAGAAAAGAATGGTTTTAGCGAGCTAGTAGTACTCGGGAGGTATGGGGGTGACTAATTAAGGTTTTTGTGGGCTTTTTGGGTTTATTAGTGTTGGATGGATATGTGTGGATTGGGTGTTAGATGTTGTGGTTGGAGTGTGGATAAGGTGAGATTGCCTTACTTCCTATTGGCATACTTTTGTTTCTCCTTCTGTTCTCGCGTGTGCCCGGCCTTTGTTGCTAGTCTTTGTGGGTGGTGGTCATTAAGGACCCACCACCTAAGTTATGGAAATTCTAACGATAGATTAGACACTTCTACTAATAGAAAATTATACGAAGTGTTTAGACATTTCGTGTTAAGAATGTCATAATACACATAACGATTATAAATTATCCATATATGTGCATTACTAATTATGTTATGTGCATATTTTATAACGTTTATGTGCATTAAGACACTTCATGAGTAAGAAGTGCCTAGACACTTCATATAACGATTGCCTACTAATAAACATCATCTAATGAATATAAAGATAATAAATACTCGTTTTTATGAGAGAGTTTTTAAAATGCAAATGTATGCAAATACCCGATCATGAAAATTTTGCTACCAAGTGTTTGCGTGATAATGAATAATAATTTAAAGGCAAAATTGCACCAAAAATCACTAGACTATACGTGTTTTTTAAATTTAGTCACCATTTTATAAAAAATTAAATCGAAGGTCATTTATATTTATTTTTCGAATACATATGGTTATTCCGTCCATTTTTTACGTTAGTAAGGCGTTAAGTCCCCTTTTTTCAAGGGTAAAACTGTCCATTTTGAAAAAAATAATTTAAGGTGTCTTGTAAATTCTTTTTAAACAAGGAAGCTAAGTGAAAATTATTTATAATTCTTAAACTTTTGAGAGTGTTAGTTGAATATTTAGAAATATAAAAATTAATTATAATTTTAAATTAAATTATTTACTAATTAAATTAAATTAAATTACAATAATTATCTTAATTAATTATTATCTTATTTATATTATATTAATTAATTTTAACTTTAATTAAATTACCCTATTTAAATGACCTTAATTAAATTTCCTTAATTAAATTATCCTAATTAAATTACCCTAATTAATTATTACCATAGTTAAATTACTCTAATTAATTATTACCCTAATTAAATCACCCTCTCCCCACCATACCCAACCACCACATCACCACCGAACCACCACCATTCCCCACCATCGCACCACCCTACATTGGTGCCACTTTACAGCTAAACTCAACCTTTTTCCAACTAGGGGTGGTTTCGGTAGGGCAACTGTACCAAAACCCCATTATCGTTATCATTACCGAAAAATTTGTAATGCAAAATTCATTACCATTGCCCTACCAAAATTTCGGTATTACCGAAATCAGTAATAGCAAAATTTCGATAGGGTACGGTAGGGCATTGACATTACTAATTTTGGGCCCAAGTTTTAAAAAAAATCAAATTTCAAATTACAAGTTAAATTAATTCACACTTGTAGGTCAAAGTTAATTATTGTGTTTTAAAAAATGTACCGAAAGAGATCGAAAATCTCAAATTACAAATTTAAGAGGCCAACATTTTACTCAATCATATAAATATCAACATTACAAAATCATCAATTTTCAATTAAAGTATTGAAGAGATAGTAAGATTATAATTTAATATTTTTTGAAATAGTAGTGTGTAAGAATATAATATGTAAACTGATTTTTTTTAATTTTTTATGTTATATAAATGTAAAATTACTAAATTATCCCTAGTTCGGTACGGTAATGATAATACCATGGTAATGAAATCTATTACCCTACCAAAAATTTTGATAGGGTACGGTGATGATAAAGTAATTTTTCGGTAGGATATGATAGGGCAATCGGGCAGTTGATATTTTTTTTTCCACCCCTATTTCCAACCTCACCTCCTTCAATACATCCAACCCAAAGTCAAGACCCTATCAACTCCGGTCAAGAAAGCTCCGGTGCACGGCCGCCGTCACCGAGAACAACAAGAAGCAGGTCATGACGACGACTCATGTCCAGAATGGAAACGATTCGTTGGAGATATGTAGAGTACTCAAATGGAATGTGGCAGACCAGCGGCGGTTGGGGATATATCGACCGGAATGACGCCGTTGAAGCGATGCTCCATTGCAGCAATTGAAGTGGGCGGTTCGCAGCAGCAGATGTGTCGCAGAGGTGGAGGGCTGCAGATCTAAGAAAAGGAATAGTGGAGAGAGGGGTAAGGGGTAAGGGGTAAGGGGTGAGTGGTCGTCGATCGCGGTGGTTGTGGCGCAGAGGTGGAGGCGGTACAATGATTATATATCTAAGAGGAGAAGAGAGGAGTGAAAGATGATGCTGCGGGTGATTGGTGATGGCAGCAGCTGCTATGAAAATAAGGTGGGGTGGTGCACTCCTTAATGAATTGAGAGAGAGAGAGAGAGAGAAAGATGCAGTTGGTATACGGAGGAGCTCCCTTTTTTTACATAAAATGAATATTTAATGTTGAAAAATGAATATTGATTATAAACGTTAAATTAAATGAATAACACAATTATGTAAAATGAACAGAACATTGAACTAAATGAACACTATCATACAACAGAAAATTAAAAATAATAATAAAAATATTATAAATGAACATTTAGTTATAAAAAATGAACATTCACTTAATGAGAGCTCCTTAGTAGGAGCTCCTAGGAGCTCAGTATAAATTGCCGTACTTTTATAGTTCCCGACACATCAGGAAATAATGTGAGTGCACAATATTTACAATTACTTGGTGGAGACTTTGAGTCCATTCGGCGTTTATCATGGGGGACAGCGATGCTGACAACGTTGGTTGACTCTCTTGGAAAGGATCCAACTAAAGATGGACATTTAAACCTGTTAGGGAATGCAACACTACTTCAGGTAAACATACCATCATCTCTTTAAGTTTTATAACTATTTTAAACACACACTTAATGAACCAAAAACAAAAATCTCTCCTCTAATTTTTTATTTATTTTCAAATCCTCGACAGCACGAGGACAACGTTTTATTAAAATCAAACAGGGAGAAACAAAACAAAAGGGGGAGGGTGACATACCAAACCCCTTAAAACAAAGGAAAGCAGCTTACTAAAAACCTTCTAATTAAACCAAGCTGCCTAACATCCTGAAGCAGTTTAAGAGACAGCCTAGATGGAACTCAATCCAACACAGAAAAATAAGCATCACCACCCTTGTCTACTGCCCCTCCTCTTGTAGGAAAGTTTTCATCTACTTGTAATTTCGTTGATATAAATGATATATGTTTGTTTCTAAAAATAATTAATAATCCTTTCTTTCTTTTTTGAGTTTTGGGCTTATGAGAGATTCCCAACTCTTAGGCCAAATGGGGTTTATTTGGAGGACATATCAGTCCCCTTAATGGTGGGATGGGTCCGGAAAATTGCATGTGATTCATTGAAAAATGGCAAAATAGAAAAGTACCCCAGAGATCTAACGAATACCGATAACTTTGAGGTAAAAGTTTTTGTATTCGTCTATTTATTAGTCCATCTCATAATCTATACTATATAAAGGATGGTTTAAAAAATATATATTAATATCGAAGTACCCCCCAATATGGGTTCAAGAAAAAAAAACTTACAAATCAATTCTAAATTAATTAAAATGTAACTTTTTTCAGTTTTAGGTAAAAATAATTAAATTATATAGACAGAATTTACCAAAGGCGTGACTAAAACAAATTCAAATTTCTGAATTTTGTCAGTTTGGTTTAAAGAGCCTTTACTGCCAAAAAAAAATTATATGCTACAAATCAGTTTGGTTTAAAGGTCCGAAAACATGGTACTTAAAACTTGGTTTGTTTTATGATATGTTAAAACAACATTTTTCAAAGACATTTTAGCTACTTATCTTTCTTTTTGTGTGTTAGCAGTATGCTAAGATTAACGCAGAATTCCCTCCAGACTTCTCCTTTCTGAAAGAACAATTGTCTCTCTCGACATCACAGACTGTGCTCCTTCATGTGAAAAAGTGTATCACATATCGTCCAGAGTGTTGCCTGTTGGGAAAATGTGGAGTATTATCCCACATTGGTGGGAAATGGAGTGGGGAATTATCCCACATTGGTGGGAAATGG
>JAOWAN010063191.1:0-12053 GCA_028566635.1 Lobelia cardinalis
ACACTCTGATAATAGCAAGTGAGTGAATGAGAAAAGATATCACTCCTTTAAATTAAGATTTCCAAAAATAAAATCAACAAGTCTCATTTCTCTCCCGTATCTCTCTCTACCATCTTTGCATATCTCTCTCTTCCCCTCTACTCCCTCCATAGCCACCATCTCTCTTCAAATCAAACTCCATAGCCACCATTTATCTCAATCTCCATTAGCCGACAATAATCCCCATCCACCGCATATACTTCGTTCATCTCGCCGAAATCCACCATCTACGACTCACTATCTCTCTCAATCGCCACTATCCACAACCCACCACCAAATAACAGAAATCCACCACCCTCGACATCCTTTATATGAAAAAAAATCAAAGAGAGAGATGGAGTGGGTAGAGATGACAGTTGAATGGTGTTTCGACGGTGGAGCTTGAATGAAGGTGGTTATGGTTGACAGAGGATGGTATGCGGATTCAGTTGTAATTGAAAATGTTCATTTCGTCAGTATGTATGTTCATTTACTTCAACGTCTGTATTCATTTAATCATAATATGATGTTCTTTTGAATTGTGATATGTTATAAACTGCTTTATTGAAGGTTACAAATGTTCCTTTCGTTATTGTTTAATGTTTTTTCGTCAATGCTTATGTTCATTCGTCGGTGCTTATGTTTATTTAGTTATCCATTTTTTATATTAAAATTTGAATTCTTATTAATTTTAGAAATTATGGCATGAGTTAATTTAGGCATTAATTATGAAGTTTATATAAATCTAATTTTTTGTTTTAAATCAATCCCTAAAATTTAAGAATTGATTAAAATTAATAGGTGAGAGTGAGGGAGAGTGGGAGAGTGAATTCAGTTGCGGGTGTACCTTGCTAGGTACACTTATGCGCTTAAAATACTGATTGTAATCTCATACCCCTTACCAAACGACTCCTAAGATTGTTGTATTAATACTCTTGTTATGATTTAATAAGATCGGTTGTTCCATAATCTCCATATGGTATCCAGAGCACCCAATAGGTTCAAACCCTAAACGTTTTTCCCGATCCTGCCTTCTGCCGCAGCCATGGGCAGCAACTCTGACGTATCTTCTTTCACTCGTGTCGTTAACCCTGCTAATCCTAACCGATCTTTGAAAGCTCTAAACCTCTCCTCTTACACTGTCAAGCTTAATCCCACCAACTTTCTCACATGGAAACTCAATTTTCAGAGTCTTCTTCACGGATATGAACTTGAAGGATACGTCACTGTTGATACTCCCCAACCGCCGGCGACCACCGCTATCAATGGCGTCCTAACCGAAAATTTGGCGTGTGTTGCCCGAAACCGACAAGACAAGTTAAATTTGTCAGCCTTGATTTCTTCCCTCACACCAACAATTGCACCCTTGATTCATTGAGCCACCACCTCCTGCCAAGCTTGGGATATCTTAAGCACCAAAGATGCTATTCGACACCCTGTTCAAGGAGCCAAAACCATCTCAGAATACATGCAGTTTATCCGAACCAATGCTGATCATCGCATTGCTTGGAAAAGATGCTAGAAGGCTTAGACCCAACCTACCGATCAAATGTGGATGCCGTCAATGCTCGAGATTCTTCAATCTCATATGATGAATTACATGAGAAACTATTCAACGCTGAGCTTCTAGTTTGTGGTTCATTGCCGGTCTCTACGCCTATCACAGCTCAAGCCACCACCACTGCACCAAAGTCACGACACTGGCGTCCCAATTCATCTCAGTCCTGGATGTCTTCAAATCAACATCCTGCGTGGGGAACCCAATCATAACCGGGGTGCAGACCAAGACCTTTTCTCGGCAAGTGCCAAGGGTGTGGCATACACGGACATCGAGTTAAGAAGTGTACTCAATTTTTTGCATTGTTCTCCCAATTTCCAGCAGGTCCGAACCACTCACACCAAACTGCAGCCCCTCGCTTTCTCACGCCACGTCCACAGCAGCCACGCCAACAATCATCACCATTCAATCAGCAGCCAAGAGCTTACATGACTACAGGACCGTCATTGTCCACTCCACAATGGCTACTCGACACATGAGCCTCTCATCATGTCACTCATGACCTCAATCGGTTTGGTATACACTCACCGTATGGTGCTTCAGATGATGTTATAAGAGATGGCACGGGTCTACCCATTACGCACACTGGTTCTATCTCCTTACCCTCTACATCACATACATTTACTCTTAACAATGCACTTTGTGTTCCTGCCATGAAAAAGAATTTAATTTCTGTTTCTTAATTTTGTTCTCAAAATAATATCTTTGTTGAATTCTCACTTGGTGGTTTGTTGTGAAGGACCTGAGTACGGGCAATCCAATGGTGGCAGGACCAATTAAAGACGGTGTGTATGTGTGGCCAGCTCAATCCTCTTCCAAGTCTCCACTTATTTTCTTTTCCACCACCAATTTGTATGCTACTGCTTGGCATCAGTGTTTAGGTTATTCACAGTCTTCAGTTTCGAATTGTGTGATCTCTAGAAATATGTTGCCCGTTTTAGGCTCTAGGTAGAATAAACCATGCAATGAATGTGATTATAATAAAAGTCATCGCCTTCCGTTTGCTGAGTGTACAATACGGTCGAGTCGACCTTTAGAAATAATATTTTTCGATATTTGGACATCTCCAGTTTTGTCATTTGATCGGTTTAAATATTATATTGTTTTCGTTGATCATTTTACTCACTATATCTGGATGTATCCTCTTCAACAAAAATCCGATGTACATGAGGTTTTTGTGAAATTCAAAACTTTAGTCGAAAACTATTTTAGCCAACATATTAAAATTCTCAATTCTAATAATGGTGGTGAATTTCAGGCACTTTCCTCCACACTAGCCTCCGCTGGAATCACACATCTCACCACACCACCTCATACACCTCAACATAATTGCTTCTTTGAGCGTCGTCATCGTCACATCGTAGAAACTAGTCTCACTCTTCTTTCCTTCCAACCATCTATTAGTCGTTTGCTTTTGCAGCCGCACTAGGTGTTTCTCTACCTAGTACTCCGGTGATATATTGTGATAATATTGGAGCTACTCATCTATATTCCAATCCAGTGTTTCACTTCCGGATGAAACACATTGCCATTGATTTTCATTTCATTCGGGAACAAGTTCACGCAGGACTTCTATGTGTAGCTCATGTTACTTCCGCTGATTAACTAGCCGATGCGCTCACCAAACCACTTGCCAGGACACGGTTTCTCTTGCTTCGTGACAAGATTGGAGTATCTTCTCAGGCTCCATCTTAAGGGGGTATATAGAAGGATATATATGTAATTTTATGTTTAGAAGAATACCCTAGGATTGTTGTATAAATACTCTTGTTATGATTCAATAAGAACGGTTGTTCCATAATCTCTATATATTGATCACGATATCAATTACTGATATTTAGTTATATAAATTATATTTTGCTCCTATCACAAATGCGTTATGTACTGATGTTGTGGTTTGATTTGTACTGATGTTTATCTATAATAAATGATCATTTTTCACTTATTATATCCTATACATATGTATTAAATTATATAAATTTAATGAAATATATCACATCACACTTTTACTTTTCATACTTTTTTCTTTCCTCTCTTTTACTTTTTCCCTTAACCCCTCTCCTCACTTATTTGAAATTTTGAAGGCAGAAAATTCCGATCATTTTACCACATATTACTAAAATATCACGTTGCTTCATATAGTATACAATTATAAATCGTTAAATATCGTTGTATATCACGTTCCTGGAGCCTACCATTTTCAAACACCCTCCCCCCCCCTCTGGGTGTCTTTTTTGCCCAAGTTAAATTCTCAAAATTTTATTATTTTTGTGTCTTGAGTCAAACATAGGAGCCATAATCCTCTCAAATGCAAGATATATTAGACCCGACAGTCGGATACCCAAACCTTGATATGATACCCCCGACGTTTTGAACAGGTGGGGCACATGTAGGAACAAAAATGAACTGTAAAATGGAGATACAGGACGAATGACAAATTTGCCGGAAGAATGTCATAATCATTACCTAGGAGCAATCCGACTTCGTCAGGAGTATGCTATCATTACCTAGGAGCAGTGTCCGACTTCGCCAGGAGTACGCCAGCATAAAAGTTACACTTTGATTCGACACAAAAATTAAAAAAAAAATGAAAATGAGCGAAATATCTTTAACTAGGAAATGTCCGTGCTCAAGGATACGGCACACAAAAATAACAATAATTATTTTTTTCAAATGCAAAAAAAGGTATTTATATTTATTGCCTAATCATAAAATTTAAGCAAAATGTAGATTTTATTCATATATGTAAACGTTAAATACAAACATAAAAAATTATGAAAACAACATTGTGAATATGAAAATAAGCTTTTTCAAGTACAATGTTTTTAAACCTGTGTCAGTAGGCACCATGGTCAAAGAAAAAGAGAGCAAATATTTTTGTGAAGAAAGTGATCCAACAAGAAAAGAAAAGAAAAAAGAGAAAAAAGAGTAGGGAAAGAGATCAGGAAGATTGTCTCCTTCTCTCTCTTACTTCTCTGATACAATATTGCCTCCAGGGCATATATCACAGTGGTAAAGGGGAGGACGGATAGGGCTCAGCGCGGTAGTGTGCAGGGTAGTGCTCCTAAATGACTCAGAGGCAATCTCGTAACATTTCCTTACCAAATATGCCGCAATGCTTGAGGCAATTACCCCGATAAACGAGAAGCTACTACTGTAACAGAACCTTGGTTGTGTTTCCTTTATGTTGTTTCTCCTGCTGATTTATTCTAGTCATTGTAATCCCGGAACGGCCTCAAGCTATCATCAATCCTGGATAAGCCCTAGATTCTACTTTATTGGTAACCTTTATGGACTATAGTTCTTCCTCCAACAATTCCAGAAGTTTATTCTTTGAATTTGGACTCCCGAGCGGACAGAAATTGGAACGGCTTTGAGCGAGAAACCGACGCTCTAACGATTGCAGGTCTAGGAATTGGAGTCGTCTAGGCAAACCTAAATCAAAACATCTGTTACAAGCGGGAGTGACCTAAGGGTTAAGAGCCCTGGGCCTATCCATTAACTCTCCACCCTGGCTCTTGTGATGCACATCCTGCGATCCTCCACGTTAGCTCTGGATAGGATTGGTGGGGGACTGTCGGAGTTGCAGTCTCAACCTTTTTTTTACAAACCTCACCCTACTCCTCTTTAAATATGATCTCTCTCTCTCTCTCTCTCTCTCTCTCAATTGTCAAAAAAAGGACAAGGAAAACAGGGTGATGCTAGAGCAGCACTACAAGCTATTTTTTGTGGGGCCTATATTTCTTTACTGTTGTGGATGTCTTAACAAGGGTGCTCTCCCTTATAAGATAGACTAGTGTAAGTCCGTGTTCGAGGATATGTGGCATCACTTTTTTTTAATTAAAAAATTAATATTATAAATATTTATAATTTATAGTTAAATATAATAATTAGTTTTAGAAGAATCGTAAAAATGTTAATTAATATTTATAATTTTAAAAAATGCCATATAATTTTGTATTTTACATCGAACTTAAAATATAATAATTAATTTATATAGATAATAAATAATTAAAATAATAGTGAATTAATATTTACAATTTATAAAACTACTAAATAAGTTAGTAAAATTAAATAAAACTAAAAAATATAACATTTAAAATTTCACAAAAACCTTTAAATATATATAACATTAAAAAAATTTATAAACACAACATTCTAAATTAAAAACTTAAAACTATGATTCAATTTTACAACACATTATTATTTAGCCGAAAGAATAATAAATGGGCAACTGACAATCCAAAAAATTGGGCTCATTTGCTAAATGCCGCCCTTTCATTTATCGCTGTCGTCCCCATAATACCAACAATGTCCCTACTTCAAAAAAATTCCAATCTTTACTCCCTACAGTTTGCTCTCGCCCTGAAACAAAAGAAATTCATCAAAACGGGTTTGCTGCTTAAGTTAATGCATGCCTGGGATTTCGATTATGAATTATGACTTTCTTTTTCCATCTTCCTCATTTCGTCTGTTCCTGGCTTTAGTTCATAGAGAGAGGCGAGAGAATCATATCGTATTCATAATTGATAGTTTAATATATGCGAATAACCTATTCGATAAAATTACTCTAAGAGAGGGTTTATCATTAATCCTGATTTTTGTATCTAATGATTTTTGTTTGCTCTTTGTTCTCATTCATTTGCAGACTTGATATCTACATCAAGATTCCTAAGTCCAATTGGTATAAAAAATCCACAATAGCAGTAGCTAGGGGAAAAATTAACACGGAAATTAGGAAGATTGGCAGCCAGCCAACTACAATACATGTGAGTGAAATTCTATTTCCTAACTATTTTCAGTATAGAATGCTTTGGTACATCTTCTTTATATTTTTGTTTTTTTAATTTGTGTGTTTACTATTGCTGGTATCCATAACTCGGGAATATCACGTTTTTGAAGACTACCCAAATAACCTTTTTTCAGTAGAGGGTTTTTGAGTTTGGGAAATTTACGACATTAAGGCCACGTTCATTTGATGGAGTAGAGGTTTAGGTTTTCTTAAAGGGGTGATAGGAAGAAAAATAAGGGCGACATTTAGCACCACCCTTCATAATTTACCACCTACAAATAGGGAAACAAAACCCTAACAATTTACTATCCTGTTATCTGCTCTCTACTTCTTCATATCCAACGCCGCCCTTATGCCTTCTATGCCACAACCAAGCCCACCACCAGCGCACCCGCCTCCTCCCTTCTCTCCTCCCCTTTCCCTCCAGTTAGGTACGCCGCGAGAAATCCTTTTTACCATCCCCTCTCCCTCCCTCACCGTCTCCCGCTTGCGCCACCGTAAACGTCACCGTTATCGCTTCTCACCTACGCTACCGTACGGACAGCCTCCGACCTTCTCATCTATCCTCTCTCTCCCTCCCTCCCTCTCAAACCTATCCTTTACTCATCTCCTTACGCCCTTACGTCTGCGGCTCTCTCTCTCTTTTTTTTTTGTCGGCGGCTCTCTATTGCGCCACTACCAACGTAATCATCTCTAGCCATCTCGTCTCTTCTACTATTTATTTTTTCAGATTTGTAAATCGATTGTTTTTCCCTTTTTTTTAAACGAAATAAAACATTTTTTTTTTAGATCTGAAAATCATATTTTTCTACATCCGAAAAAAGTTGCCCCTTTTTCTCTCTAGAAAATGGATTTTTTTTAAGAATATGCAAGGCTTTATTTTTTGAAGTTACTACATATTTATGATCAGATTTTTTTTTTCCTACTTTTTTTACAAAACGTGCAAAGTTTTTTTTTTTTTTTGGGCTAATATTTTTCTTCTTCTAATTCTATGGAGGTAGTGGAGCTCTTTTTGATTTTGTTTTCCCAATATTCTTAGGGTAAATCACAAGTCCCATATGGTTCCATATTAGGGGCAAATTACAAGTTTCATTTGGTGTCATATGAGAATACGAAGAATATTCGATCACATATTAAATATTACACCCAAATATCACATATATCACACTCCTTTAATTTTACTTTCCATCTACTATCGCTATATCTATACACTCAAATAAATCAATTCAAATCTTTCATATCACATCCTCTCTCCTTCTTTATTAATTCTCTCCTTACATTTAAATCTTTCACATCACATTTAAATATTATAAATTACATTCAACCTTTCACATCCAGGGATAAAATAGATATTTAAGCAAAAAAATTTATCTACTTCGTACCGTCTATTACCGTATCGAATGAAATGGGATTTGGGATCTGCCCCTTAGTAAGATGAATTTGCTGAGCATGAAAGTAAATAAAATACAATAAGGTTTAGGTCAGAAAGTCGATTTATCGTAATTTATGAATGTATTTTACCGTAGATGATTTTTGATATTTTACTATTTGATATGTTTTTTTTAATGCAAACTTACCAAAATATCCCTGCATTAAATGTATCTATGTCATGTCAACATCTAGTAGGAGCTGTTGGGCCCCTCGAAGAAGAGGTAAAGGCCTGTGGTCCTCGGTAACTGGTGCAGCTATTGGGAGACTGAACTACTCTAAGCTCTAGCTAGTCTCCTCTCCCACTTCAACCAGTTTCCCACGTACCTTCAATCCTCACGACTTCCCCAGCTGGTTCCTCGTCGGCGGCCACCCTCCACCAATGCACCCCTCCTTACAATGATCTACAACTCCCTATTCACAGTATGCAACAGAAACGACACGGTCCACCATTTCCTCTCCTACGAAGTCAACTCCAACACCCTAATCAATCAGTTCTGAAGGTCCCTCGTCTACTACGAAATCGTTGCCGCTATCCACGAAGCCATCCTCAATGGAGCCGCCCTTCTATGCTCCTCTCAACCACCCCCAAAACTCCCCAATCCTGTCTGAAATCCTAACCCTAGTGTTGTCGACATAGATCTGAAATTGAAGAAGATGAAGAGTGGACCCCACACGCTTCTCCGCCGCTAGAAGCGTGTCAGCGATGGCTAGGATCTGGCTAGTGGGTTCGAGTCTGGGGTCGGACTTCCAAGCTCGAATCGCGAATGTCTTGCACCCAACCAGGTCCCGGTTCATTAGCAGCTTCTTGACTAATCCTAGCCACCGCTGTTCCTCCGCCCTTGCGATGAAACTGTGTGGCTCCGGTCACATTAGCCTTTCTAGGAGGGAGTGGATCCCCCTTTTGCCAACCCAAGACTTGGTACTTGTTGGGCTCATCAAGGGAGAGAGAATGGATGGATGGGAAGGTCAGTGAAAAGGGATCATAATTTGACAAGATGGTTCGCGCTCGAGTGATTTCTTGGGTGGTAAGTAGATCTAGTGGGTGGGTGGGAATGTCTTTGAAGGGCTTATTGAATTTGGATATTTGGTCATCAAAGATTGAACCCAGTTTAGTTCTACGATCAATTAGATTTGTGCTCTTAAATGGGTACTTTGAGTATGCAAAAATGGAGAAGGCAATGAAAAGGATAAAAGTGAGATGGAGGTAGGACGTTGTTTCCATGGCTTCTCTCTCTCTCTCTCTCTCTAAAAATTTCTCTTTCCTCGTTTGTGTTTGTATTAATGATGACTTGATCCAAAAGGGAGAGGGAGATCTAATAAGGGAGTCAAGTGTGAGTAAGCGAGTGAGTAGAGAGAGGATTTGGGAGGAGAGAAATATTTGTATGGTTGATTTGATTTTATGTTTTAAAGTATGATGTGATAGGTATAATTTAATTATGAAATAATGTTGATAGGTATATGGATATATAAGTTTGTATTTAAATTTATGTATAGATATAGTGTATAGGAGTATATAGATGAAAAGTAAAAATAAAAATTATCAAAAATAAAAATGAAAAATAATATTCATGATCAAATATAGTGAAAGATGAAAATAAAAAAATCATTAAAAGCCATCAATGTGACCTGAACCTAAGTAGTGATCACCTACAACAGCGTGGTGGAAGGGAAGAACAGAGGTGTGTACCTAAAAGTACTTGAATTTGTGGTAGAGAATGTTAAGATTTTGTGGAGTTGTGATTTTTTATGATAAATGGTTAAGATTGAAAGTAGAAACACCGTTGATGTCTAATCTTGCATTATTACCCAAAATTATTTTGCTCTCATTTATAAAATAAATAGGGTGTATTCACCCGTCCAAATTGTTAAACATTATTTGAAAAACAACAAAAAACACAAATTTTTTAAACACAAATTTTCTCTCTACCTATTATTTTTACATACCCATATATCACATTCATATCCTATCACACACTAGTAAAAGCCCGTGCTCGAGGACACGTGACGTTATTTTTAAAAAATATTAGACAATATCAAAATTTTTAAATTAAAAAGAAAAATTAATTAAAATTAATCAGCTAATAAAAATATTTAAAATTTATAAATGTAAAAAAAAAAATGCTTTAAAAATACTAAAAAATATATATATACCCAACAACACCCTCCCCACCCCCCAAACACTTTCTCTTATACACCTACACATCTACACTCTCTCTTACACACCTAATATCTACATTTTTTTCTTACATACACACACCAACACAAATCTTCTATTCATTATTATTCATTTGAAGTGGACTCTACAACTCATTTATACTATAAATCACGTCAAATCACAACTATTACCCTCTCTCTTTCTCTCTCCATCACTATTATGTAATTTTTTCAAATTTAAAGGACAAAATTGTAAAACTCTTACAAAACCAAACCAAGACAAAACAAACACAAAACACAAACAAGACGATATTCTTGTCAAATATCATGACCAAAAAAGAAAATTAAATTATCATATAAAATATCTCCCGAAGGAAGGTTAGCCGTGATTGTTTATGGTTGAACAACTCTGAAGCTGCTTTGCCAAACATGCTAATCCCCAATTACGCGCCTGTCAAGTAATTTATTTCAGATAAAAAATGAGTAGCGATCTTTCCTTATCAGGAAGGCAACTTCTATGCAGGAGACATACAATGTGCCAAAGGTTTGATTGCTAGATACCAAATGGAGCAATCTAGGCCTTAGCATAAGAACATAAAACGAACTCCAGTAGACATCTTATTAACACAATACTCTTATCTCCATAATCCATCCATCTATACAAATATTTACAGGCCATGATACATACATTCCATGTGGAAGACATAATTACCGACGAACTGAAGTCATCCTTGGACGAATTGTTTATGTACAAATATATTCTCCTGCAACACAAAGCACATAAACTAATCAGTCCAAGCCAAGACAAAGGAGGGAGGTTCTTGTTGCCAAAAAGTGAGAAGAACTGCATTGGTTAAGTCCAGATGCCTATACCTGTCAGGCCCAGTTCCTCTGAGATCGAAGTTGAGTCAGTTTGTCCCTCCACTGAGCTGTAAAGAATCATCAGAATTGTCAGATATATGAGACAGGTGCAGTTGTGGAAACACCCCATAAATCTCGCAAGATATTAGGACCCACCGAAACCAGATCCAAAATAAAAGCTCCAACAACAAAAGACAAGTTGTATAAAAGATTAAGGCTCAGATCACTTAGTCGACATGTAGTGATATTTGATGATTTTCTACCGTAGTTGATATGAGTGATATGAATTTATGAAGTAAAAGACTAAATTTTCCCCATGATGCGAAAGATTTGAAAGTGATGTGAGGAGAGAGAATGTAATGTGAAAGGTTTAAATGTGAAGAGATAGAAGAGAGAATGTGATGTGAAAAGTTTGAATTGATTTGTAGAGTGTATAGATGTAGGGGTATATAGATGGAAAGTGATATTTCGTATTAATGATATATATCATTTCGGTGATTTTTTGTATTAATGATATATATCATTATATCACTTCATATCGACCAAGTGATCTAAGCCTAAGAGACCAAGGCACTGTACCACTGAAGGAGACCAGATATTTTTTTCCCTTTCATGATTACTCATGTAATTTATCTACAAATGTTTAAATGCACAAACACCATCACTGATCCAGCACACTCATCTTACGGCGAACACTGAGTTCTCTATCAGAGACCAGTCTACCAAGTTCCATCACAGAAGACAAGAAGCCAATCTCAAGTATAGCCTCTTACAATCACTTCTTCAACCTGAGTGAAGCCCTATGGAATTGCATTGGCCACATTCCCAGCAAATTATAGATGCTCAACACTCGGCAGGCCCACTCTTGGTTAGCAAAGAATATTTATCTCACAGCTTTCCTAGAACTATCTCATCCGGCAAAAAACGAGATGCTGCTCAAACTCTTCCCACTATGTAAAAGAGCCCCTCCTACAGTACTTGTAAGAATACCACATCCCAGTTCGGAATGAGATGAAATCATCTGTTGTATTAAGGTAGTAAGATATGTATTAACATCACACCCCTCTAATGTAATATTACTGCCCCTAATAAACTCAGTAATGCTGCAGTCAGATAGACTCCATTAAAGCGGATTCTCTGTACCGAAAATACGCTTTAAACATATATAAAACTAGTGAAAGCCCGTGCCCCGAGGGCACGGCAAAATATTTAAAATTTTAAATTAATTTTTGTATTTTT
>JAOWAN010063211.1:0-12051 GCA_028566635.1 Lobelia cardinalis
CACAACGGTTCAGCCTTGGAATGGAGAGTCTCGCACTGTTGCTCAGACTCCTAAAAGACTACCGTTGTGGATGCCCTTATAGCCATAACCATATATCGGAAAATGATCGCTACAAACCACAAAATATCGTACAAATGTACGAACATGTTGTATCTCAATATATTTTTGTTGTAACTTTGTTTATTTATCGTATATTAAGTTATTTTGTTGTATATTTACGAACCTGTTGTATCTTAGTATATTTTTGTTGTATCTTAGTTGATTTTTTTTAAAAATTCTTTTATTGGATCTTTGTTTTACAAAATACAAACATATAACTAACATACAACAAACATGTAGTAAGCATGTAAGATACAACTAGTTCTCACGGTTTGTAAGAAAAAGTGGTTTGTAACGGAATAAGTCCCACCATATATATATATATATATATACACACATATTAGTTGATATTTGATGGATCTTAGTATTACTAAGAAAGTAATACTAAAATCCAATAAATATCACTAAGATACAATAAATATCAAATTGTGGGATCCAAGTGGTTCACACTATTTTTATGTTTTTATTCGAATAACTACCTATATATACTAACATATGGGAGCTTATTCCGCTACAAACTGAACGTGTGAATATGTTGTATATTAGTAATATGTGTTGTATCTTAGTTAATTTGTTGTATCTCGGTGATATGTGTTGCAACTTAGTATATTTGTTGTTGTATCTTGGTTGATATGGTGTGAGATACAACACAAACTAAAATCCAGTGCAATATTAACCAAAGATTTAAAAGAGAGAAATTTCTTCGAACTATATTCTTCATGATTCTTGTTTGAAAAGAAATTCAATTTCGAACAAGAACCCGCAATTAGATTTTAATATTGAGTTTTAGATCATGGGATATTTCATTTTAAATAAATCGCGTTTTTTGAGGAGAGAAAAAAATAAGATAGTTATATAAGTGTTCTTGTACTTTTAGTTTACTACAGAATTATTAACGGTTGTTATTTATCTTGGATCTGATTTGTACCGTCAATTCTTCATAATCTAACAGTTTGTAATGGTTCTCATGTTTGTAGGATATCTAGGTTCTCATTTGAGCACCTACCTAGAGGTAGCTCAGGTAGGTGTTCAAATAAGAACCTAAATAATTTAGAAAGCGTGAGAACCACTGTGATCCAAGAAACTGATATTTATGGATCATAGTTGATTTTTGTGGATCATAGTGTTAGTTTGATTAAGATCCACAAATATTAACTATATCCAAATATATCAACTATGATCCAAACATCAATTTTTTAGATTATATTGGTTCTCATGGTTCCTAAATTGATCTCATTTAAGCCCTTAGCGCTTATGATTCATTCTTTTATTGCGCACGAAATGGTATTCCTATCGGCTGCCTCTGGTTAAAACATTAATGGAATCAAAATCTTGATCGGAAGATCCGGCTAGAATACCTCCTTTTTCTGATCCAGTTCTGTACCAGCTGTGCACTCCCGGGCCCCCTTACTTATGTATGTGTATATATATATAGGAAGTTGTTCGGTTGCGATTTGCAAACCCCTCCTTATTTGTGAACCACTATGAAATAGTTGACTTTAGTTAATTTTTCATGGTTCACAGTTATACTTCATGGTTCATAATTACCAAATTCATGGTTCATGGTGGTTCGCAAGTTCGCAAATAAGGAGGGATTAGCAGCCCAATACCTCCCTATACATATATATATGTGTGTGTGTGTGTGTGTGTGTGTGTGTGTGAAAATATAAAAGCTCTACTATTTACTTTCTTACTCCTTTTGCTAAACATATCTTGGTTTGATAAAAACAAACAAAAATATTTGAGTAAATTTGGCAAACTATGCCCATGAAGCAAAACCATACTGCCTTCCTAGAAACCCTAAGCAAAAATGATTGATAAAACATATATGGACAAATGAAACCATTCACCTTCCGAAGAGAAAGATGGAAGTGCAAAGTTAGTGAAATCAAATAAATGACAAAGACAGATGGCAACTAAAGATTGATCAATATTCTGAAAGAAATGTCTTATATAATAGAAAAATGTGCAATGAATGGAAAATGTACCTCGTTTTGACTTTTGGACCTTGGGAAGTATCTCAATGGAACATGTATCCTTAAATGATGTTAAGACAAATATTTTTATACCGTACTGCATCATAAAAGCAAAGTAAAAAAAGTCAAGATTGGCATAATATTTCCAATGCGTACTTACTATAAATACAACTATAGAGGTTCAAATATTGTGTGGTGTCAGGTGTGTCATAGAGAGCACGAATAGTAAGAATTCACAAACACACACACACACACACACACACACACACACAAAAAAAAAAAAAAAAAACTGATAGGATTAAGGATAAATCCTTTCCATAACATTAAAGTATTCAATTGTCATTCCTTCCTTGAAAAATGGAAGGCATATATTATTGAACCACTAGGTATAAACGTATGAGATATTGGAACCATACCGAATCTGCAGCTGCCTGCAATGTGACGTGATCTCCCCATTCTCCATTCCTAATATGTTAAAAATCAGAGTATAAATACAAATACTTGGTGAAAATATGAAAGACAAATCAAATGAGGGACCAAATATGCACGATACTTGGCCATGTTCTTCAAGTAATCACTGTATGCCATCGGAACATATCCCTCGTACAACTCTGGGTGCGACTTAAGCTGACAATATCCGACCAGATCAGAAAAGGACACAAGTAAAACTCCAGGGAAAAAAACCCACAAAATGTTCGTGTAATATTGTAGGTCAAGTACCTGATTAACAACTTGTCGTCTAACAAATTTGTGATGCTCTGGACTGCGATAAAATTGATCTGATAGAGCTCGGAACTGAAGGAAAATATGTTTTCTTTTATCATGACACAGAAAGAAAGAACAAAAAATTGCACAATAGTGAGCATAAATGCTGAGACCTACCATAAAAGGAGACTTCTTATATTTTTTTCATTTTTAAGATCTATGCTGCTCATACTTACAGAGGAGGTTGGAACCATGATGACTTTAATTCTAAGACATATGCACTTAAATATATTACAAATAACCATCCATGCTACGGAAAAGGAAAATTAGAAAGGGAAATTTTCCCTTGGGCATAAATGGAGGGTACAATAACCTGACAGTTTCCATCCCCTTGAACTTTGTGCTCAATCAGATTATATAACTGCAACCTGGAAACAGAAAACATTCATTTGTTACAGAAGTCCACTATACATATGAACTGTTACATACTTACATCCTCGCTCATTAAAAAGGAAGTCACCTACCAAACCCACACATACAACACACAAAAATTTACATTGAAACAAAAATGAATATATAGTTCAAACGCGAATAAATGACATGATGTAATAAAGAGATAACCACAAATTCCCTGTATAAATTTAGAACAATGTGTAATTGGTGCTCAACAGCCCCCCTCCAACCCCCCCCCCCCCACAGGACACACAAAATTCCCAGTTGCCTCATCAAATGAATGAATATCTCCATTAATATGTTCAGTAAAAAGTAGACAGATATTTCACCTATCTAGCAGCCTTTGATGATCAGAAGTTGCCTCATCAAATGAAGGTATATCTCCATTAATTTTGGGAACGTGCTGCATAATACCAATAAAAAGTTTTAATATTAACTCCAGTTAATCAACGTGCTTGGTGGTACTAAACATAACTCATCCACAATATGTTACACTAATAATACACTTACTGGAACGGGAATGATTTCGTTCAGTCTCTTGCCTACTTCTCCATCGAGATCGGACTCATCTGTTATCTCGAGAGTATGATACTCCTCTCCATCATATGATCTATCTCCAGGACTAGAGCACGAACTTGAGGGTCCCATATCATCTGCTTCTCGCATCCCAACCTCGTCACCTGTCAATTGCGAAAATGTCACAGCTTAAAACCATAAAAATAATCAACAAATACGTGATCCCCTAAGATTAGATCAATCGATATATGAAAGAGCAGCTTACCATAATAATAATTTTCCGTTGATGGAGCATACCAATCCTGGGTCCCGTTAGATGCTTGCAAGTGCTCCTCAACCGCATTGGATGAATCATTTCCTTCTGCAACAGACATTTGTAGTAGTTGTTGTTGAAGCGAGTGTGCAATGATCTCATCATGTTCTACATTGCTGAACTCATTTTCTTGATTATGATCACTAATATACTGTTCACGACTTATATGCACATCTTGTTGGTTACTATCACCATAATAGTTAGAACTAAAAAGTTGGTCTACATCAAGAAAATTGAGACCCCATCGGACAACATCTGAATCGTGCTCACACATAATAATTATTTTCAACAGGAAGCCCTGATGTTGCCCTCGCAGCTCTAATCAGCAACAGAAACAATTTCACCTGTTGTATTAAATTCAAAGAGTTAGCCGTGAATAGTGTGCGTCCAGATATCAACAATTAATAAAACTTCTTTTGCTATAGATGAAACTACTCAGACTTGACTCTAAAACCCCAAGAAAGAAGCTTCAAATAACAGTATGCATTCACGTCTGGCAGTCTGTGTACTGTATCATCCTGGACGACAGAAAATATATACGTACTAGGTGTGCACGGGCACGTGGTGCAATTCTTTTCAATTAAATGTCTTATTTGATGCAGTAAAATGTTAATTCCAAAAATTGAATAATTGGGACGATTGTGACAAGAATTTAAAAAATTGAAAAATTGGGGGGATGTAGAAAGAATCAATTACTCATATTCTTTCAATCTAATGGTTGAGAATTTGACACTACTTAAGTGTCAAATCTTACACTATAGATACACCTCATTCACTACTCCAGCTACAATGAATTTAAAAAAATGGACCAAGTGCACTGATGCTGCAACAATTCTTTAAGTACATTCCGATATTCATTCATTCTTCCTAAATCAGCAAATCCACATGTCATATCATCAATGTCAAGATCATGAAGTTCACGCAACAAACCATTACCAAATACAAGGAATGAAATAATCATGCAGCTTGCTGCTTAGGAGAGTGAATATTTATTATCCCTCCGTCCCAAAATAAGCGACACTATTCCATCTCGAGGGCTCCCAAAACTTCCCCTTTTTGGAGCCAAAAGAAAGGATTTTGACCACAATTTTCTTGAACGCACTACTAAACTCCTTTTGTCCACACATTTATTAAGTCAAATCAAACTTTTTGGGATGGAGGGAGTATTATGCAACAGACTGTAAAGTTACACCGTAGCCACCAAAAAGAAAGACTAGCAGCACCAAAAATAAATTATAAAGTAAAAAATAAATCTAACATAGGGTCAAGGAAGGGCAAGGAACTTCTAAAATGTATTCATTGCTAAAGGACAGGAAGCTAACTATAAAACACCGCTTGAGCCTGAATAAATAAGATACTAGTGGGGAATTGTATACAACATGCACAATTAACGGAAAAATTAACAGTGGATTCAAAAGACTACATAAAGTAAACCAAGAGTGAAGATTCCAAAGAGCCAGGCATACACAAGGAAATGTTGAAAGCTTTAAAGCCTTTTTCCTTTTACTACTTTGGTTTCATTCAAAGAAAGAAAAATATTATTTACAAGTTATGACTGCCCTTAGAAGTAACTATAGCAAAAACTTAGTTGTATTCAACTTGCCAATTCATGTAAAAAAGGTAGGTTAGAGCCTTAGGTGAAATTTTAAACTTTATTTTTAGCATATGATCTTTTTGAGTAGATCATTCTAAAAGGAAAATAAGACCCATTCACTCGAAGGGAGGGAGCAGAGTATATACAGATAAATCGGGCTATATAGTACGACTTAGTGCCTGGAAAGAGCAGCGCCCAGAATCAAGCCTAAGAGGAAGCTGTAGCCTGAGTTTACAAACGAGAGCCTATCCAAACATCAGAAAAAGACTCAAAAGTTATTGCACTCCAACTCTGACTTCCCAGCAAAGCATTCTCTGCAGCAATAAATATGTCGGTTTTCCTATTGCACCTATTCGCTCCAATATTTGTGGTTTTTCAAGGAAGATTTCAGGAACCCGGGCTATTCATGCATATCGTCACCGTCCTTGAACTAGAAACACTAAGACCTCCATCCCACTTGAAGAGAGACACTTTCCTTTTTGTGTTGTCCCAATTGAAGAGGAACATCACTCTTTTCGGCCATCTCATTTGACAATATTACCCTCCCATTTTGCAAGGGGTAAACACGAGCCATGTTGATGGCCCATAAGGAAATTAACGTGCTTTCAACCATTTTCATAATTTGGGTGCATAGTCAAAGTCCCTCTTCATGTGGGATGGACGGAGTACTACATTTCCCAAAAGCGGGTTGAGGTCGTGACAAACTGGGAAGAAGTCTCAAGGAAATCAGAGAAACATGGCTAGTAAACTCTTTAGTTAATTTGTGATGTTTAAAAGATATTATTATTTATAATAATAATAATAATAATAATAATAATAATAACAGTAATAGTAATAAAAGGAGCATCAGTTGGCACATCAACCGAGATCAAGGATTTGAATAATGAAGCTATCACTTAACCTGAAATTATAGAACAAGAAAACAAAAAGAATAATACTATAAGACTAATAGATAGCCGTAAGCCCTATTCTCTTTGCCTTATTGAGAGATGGATTGCCTAAAGACATAAAGGATGACAAAAGATATCGTGTTATTTGCTGCTGAAATTTTCTTATTGATGAGACTACATAGACCTAGTTGTAAACTTAAACTTCAGAGAGAATAATTAAAATCCAATAATTTAAAGTAAGCTGAGAAGAATATATGGAGCACAATATTAGCACTAAAGCCCATACAATTACTGAAGTAGCCCAGCTTTGCAATGGAAAATTGCCCCCAAAAAAAAGGTCAATTATGTGAACTAGATGTAATATCTAATTGAGAAAGAAATGTTAAAACTAAACTAGCTACAATTTTCCTGTGGCCGAGTGATACCGATTATCGTCTCTTAGGGGTCACATGTTGATTCCCATGGTTGTAGCCTTCACAACAGAAAAAGCTAACCTTAGCCATATATAAAAAGGTGGAATTATACAATTGAGAAATTCGTGGAGAGTGTTATATGACTATTATGTGTGGCCAAAGTTGAAAAGAACATCACTAGCCAGCAATTAGACAGCTCTACTCTAACGTGAAGAACTTCAAGCAGTTAAGAAGGAAAAGGTCCATCACAGACTACAGCCAATATAGTTAAGATGGACATCTGTAAAACCACCTAAGACAATTTTTCCTATTTTAATTAACCCACTATCTACGAAACTCATAAAATGGAAGGAAAATTTTTATGAGAATGGCAAATGAACACAATCTAGAACATTTCACCTCAATTTTTTTCTCTTTCCATTTTAGGTTGACCACTTTATTTAGCAGAAAGCACATAAGATATCAGAAACTATTTAAGAAAGAATGAAAGAAATGTCCTATAATGGATTGTCCCTCAAACTTGAAACTATTTTTACATTACAATTGGTAGATACATAGGGAAAATATCCTGGAGCTTTTTATTGATTGCTGCATGATATGGAGCATTAACAAATGGCCTGAAAGATAACCTACTTTTTGCTTTTACTCTACTATCCTCCTTTTGGAGCTTTTCGGTCTCTACCTCTCTCGCACGTTACCCCGAATAAACTCAACATGGTTCCAAATGATAAACTCAGTAAGAAAGTATGTTCTTTTGTCCAACCACAAGTTTACAAAATCAGTTTGTCGTTTATACAGCAGAAGAGTCTTCAGATTACGACAAGCCTTACCACCTCAAAAAGTAACGATCAGTAACCAACTAAATGAGGTCGTGGTCCTCATTAAATATACATGGCAATCTGTTTAAAAGCCAAAGGAGACAGAATGATTGCTATTACGTCAGAAGAGATGCTGGATCCTAAAGGGATGAGTCTGATATCTAAAGACCACTATTGACCTTTCTATTCAAGAAAGTCTCATTTTCTAGTCAAACACTCGACAAACATAATACCTCTAAGTATTAAATATGACATATGAATTTTAGATGTCAAATCTCGCCGTGAACATTAATCTAGCATGTGTCTTTAGCCTGACTCATTACGAGTGATCGATTAGAACTCATGAATTATTTTATGTTGATGTTAAAACTCGCCTCTGAATATTTAGTCTACACATCTGACAGCTTAGCCCACAATGCCTGCCATCTCATTAGGGAAACTATTTATTCTCAGCTGACAATCGACACAACAATTTCCCCATATCCTCCAGCTCAAACCTTCTATACCTCCAGAACATCTTAAGTGACCCCCACATTTTATTGAAATTAGATTATACAGATAGATCTGTAACATGAAGTAGGCAATGGGTATCCCTCTAATTGACAACATGAGGGTCATACATTTCAGGCTTAGCCTGTAGTTAATCACACACATTGTCATTTGATCTAGTTGATCCAGTAGTAGTGACAGTACATCCATACATAAGCATAGTAGTTTTGTAAGTTAATTACTCTATATTTATATCAGATATTTACTTCACATGGGAGGAGAGTTATATAGTTTAGACTTGAGGATCAAAATTAAATTCATTCTAACAGAATTCCTATTTATATTCATCGTCCTACTTTCACCTTTCAAGAAGTGGATGTGCGGACCTATATTTAGTCCATTTCCACTTTTATTCTGCTATAATCATTAGAACAACGTGAAATGTTAAACAATAGATTAAGGTGTCATCATGCAGGGGAAGGTCAGATAATATTGAGAGATCTCTGTCATCCAGTATCCAGTGTACTTCTGAAGCAATTGTTTAGCCTTAGTATGTAACTAGAATACATGGATTGGGTACTTGTCAAAAATTATTTCTCGAATGCCCCTATTATTTGGTTTAGTTATTTAACACCTCTTTTGGAGTTTCTCACCCTCAATGCTAAGCTACCATGTTCCCCTAAACAAACTCCGAATAGCTCCAATCCAAGCACATTCTAGCCTGAGCAGATGCAGCATGTCTATCACCAGACCATAGGCTTATAACAACCATTTTCTCAGTCAGATAAATCATGTTCTGTAGTTAGTAGTAACTTAATACAATGACATCTTCAGATACGACAATCCTCATCACCACAAGTAGAAACTACCAGGCCTGGGAAGATGCAGCAGCATGTCTATTGTCGGACCATAGGCTTATAACAACCATTTTCTCAGTCAGATCGATCACATTCTGAAGTTAATAGTAACTTAATAAAATGAAATCTTCAGATATGACAGTCCTTTTCACCACAAGAAGTAATAACCACTATTCACTAACCAACTTTAGAAAGCAATGATAACTGAAAACTACATAGCCATGATCACAAATAATTTGTCCCTACAATTTGTAGGAGTTACAATATATGGACAGGGATAGCAGCGACACGAAGTTGATAATACTTAAATGACAAGACAAAGGTCAAGCATTTCAATCATAGACTGTATTATCTCACATTGTTATACAATCTAGTTAATCTACTAGTAATATAGTACGTCCAAACATAAGCAAAGAAATTAAGTTTTGAAGCTGATGATTGTTGGCATAAGTTACTTCTTTCACATTGGACGAGAGTTCTATTGTGTGGAATTGAGGATCACTAAATTTCTATCCAAATTTTGTTCTTTGTTTCTCAACTGTATGCTGGGCCTATTCAGTGCACTGCCACTTTAATTCTGCCATAACCAATGGGAAAAAAAAATGATTTATCATAAGAATTAAGGTGATTTAGTAATCATCATAAACTTCATCAATGGGGATAAGTATACCTCCTTGTTACTTTGAGAAAGTTCATTATCAGTAAGTGATTCTAAAGTATTAGTCCGTGGCCAATTCCTAGAATACATGCATGTGGGTATTCCTCAAAAAATCAATAGCAATACAAATCCATCTGAAAGGAAAGGGATCTCAAAACTACACACACACAAGACAGCTTTTTGGCAACCATCATTGATCAAGACATAAACTCATCTATAAATAGAAACACAATAGACACCAAGTACAGGTTTTTGACAGCCATCTTTAATCAATAAAATTACCCATTCAGAAATTGCAGCACACACACAAAAGAGTTTTTACAAACATCTTCGATTAATAGAGCCACAAGGACAAGTGTCAGAGAAGGAGAGATGGGTGGAAATCATCTGCAACTTTAAATTAAAAAATCTGACCGAAAAACATTCCAAAATTAGAATCAATCCAATAGTTGCCAACTAAGAAAGTTCAAAACCCCAAGAAAATCACCAAAAAATTCCAAATCAACCCAGTACAGCAGAAATGAAATCAACAAGAACAAACATTTCCCAAGTGTTTGAAAAAGCTCACCTTTAAATCACTGCACAACAACCCCCACCCTGTTTCCAAATAGCTTCAAAATCCTTGAATCAATCAACAACAACACGTATAAAATTCACCCAAAACCATACGTACAAGTTTATTGATTGTGTGGGTGTGGGTGTGGGTGTGTACTTATATGTACGAAGAAAGAGTCGTGGAAAAGATAAAGATGAAATGGAAGAAGGGGAAAGGAAAAAACCGAAATTTGAGAAATTGAAAGGGTTTATATACAGTTGCCTTTGGTTGGTTAAAGGTCGAACAGGTTTCATTCATAGATTAAAAAAATGGGTTTTCTTGAGCTCATGAAATTGGCCTTTGGGTTTTGGCAGGAAAAATGGTGTGTCTTTTTAAGTGGCCTTTCCCTGTTTCATGAATTCACATTTCTGTTGGTATTGCAGAGGAGTCTATAATCCAACGGTTCGGATTTGGTTTGTTGATTTGGAGTCAAAGGATTTGACTTATTAGATGAACCTTTTCGGGTGGAATTTTTGTAGTACAAAATTGGTAGTGTGTTTTACAAAGTCTTGAATTTTGAGTGCAATTATTACCTATAGATTAGTATGAAATGAACTGTCTGTCTCAACGATTGTATCAAATAATTTTTCACTGCGTCCTCGCGAATGAAAAGATTCAAAACAAGGAAAATTTACGATAGATTAAAATTCGAGTTAAGATAGATTTTTAGTTAAGATAACGTGAAATCATTTTCATTGATTACTTTGTATGATGCTTTTGATACTCTCATCATTAAGGATTTGTGCATGCTTTAAAGATTGAGTTAGATTAGCCTTTTTAATGAGCATATTTCTTTATTACAGTAAAAAAAAAAACATTTATTTCAATATAAGTATTTCTTCTATATCTTTTAAAGCAACTTTTATTCCGATTAAAATCAATTTTATCTTCATTTCATAAACCAATCGGTCAATTAGTTTGGACAAACTTTCTCTCTCCAGATTTTAATAAGGATAATTTGGTCAGTTTATTTTTAATTTCTTACTTTAAACCCCCCCCCCCTGAAATGCCAATTATTTTATATAAAATTGTTGGTTAACTTTTGTGCATACAAATTAACGAAAACAAATAATTGATGGATATAAAGGATGAGGCCTATTTTTGTATTTTTACCGTTTAATCAATTGTCAAATTTCACAATCCAGAATGATTCGTGATTTGCCTTGTCATCTTTCCGCTCATGTCCACATGACAGTAACATTCAACAAAGAAATTATTACCATTAAGATGTACTATATCATAAAATGAAATAAGTTGACTCAAATTATTTTTTTTTTTTGTGTGAAAGATTATTTTGCATGTTAATTTGAGTTTAAATTAAACAGACTTAATAATCACGAATAAAGTAGAGAGTACGATATTGAAAGAAAGTCTTGATCAAAATTAAATTAAATTAAATTAAATGATGGCTTTTCAACACGCACGAGAAAAACAAATGCCATTTATCAAAACAGTTAAGAGTAATGTGAAAAAATAAGGTGAAAATCATGTGAAATCAAACATTTATAACATCAAAAAGGAAATACGTACACACATGGGAGAGGCTTTTTGTGTGTTACTAAAAATGTGTATGTACGTACCTTATTGCGTGTAGTGTAGCCTTATGACACCAATTATTGTTGCTTCAAAACTAAGCATAAAGAAATTGACTAAATTAAACAACCTTTTGTGTAGG
>JAOWAN010063240.1:0-12046 GCA_028566635.1 Lobelia cardinalis
TCATTTCGTTATTGTTTAATGTTCTTTTCGTCAATGCTTATGTTCATTCGTCGGTGCTTATGTTTATTTAGTTATCCGTTTTTTGTATTAAAATTTGAATTCTTATTAATTTTAGAAATTATGGCATGAGTTAATTTAGGCATTAATTATGGAGTTTATATAAATCTGATTTTTTGTTTTAAATCAATCCCTAAAATTTAGGAATTGATTAAGATTAATAGGTGAGAGTGGGAGAGTGAATTCACTTGCGAGTGTACCTTGCTAGGTACACCTGTGCGCTTAAAATACCAATTGCTTTTTCTTAGGTCTGGATCACAAGTCTCATATGGTGAAATATGATAATACGGAGTATACATAGAATATCCGATCACATATCAAATATCACTCTCATATATCTCACAATTCCTCAATTTTACTTTCCATCTACTACCCCTATATAAAAATTATACATTTACACTTTTTTCCAAAAATATCACTATCACATTATTATCCCTAAATAACTGTGTCCCAATATTTTTACAAACCCAGTTCCCTACTTTCCCTCTCCTCTTTATCTCTTTCCTCTGTCAGAAACTCACTCCCCCACCCGCTTATATTTCTCTCTCTCTCTCACCTCGTCTCTTTCCCCTCTCTCACCTCGTCTCCCTCTTCTCTCTCCCCAGCTTCACCTTTCTTTTCTTTCTTTTCGCAAATTGCCATCGCCACCACGCTAAATTCACCACTGCAGCCACCACCCACCGTTCTCACCCACCAGCTGCTCTCGTTCTCTCTACCCACCTCGCCCTAGTCTTCCACCGACATCCCCAACATCCATTACAGCCGCACCATCCTCACGCACCACCCACAGCCGAACCACCCAACCACCATCGCCACCATCCTCACCCACCAACCACCATAATCAACCACTTCCCCGCTCCCTTACATCTTTCCCATCTCTCTCCCTCTGAAGTAGTTTACTGCTATTTTCTGTTAGAAATAAAGTCGTCTTTGAGGATATGTTTTCTTATCTAAATTGTTTCAAGTTTCTGTTATTACTTGGCTTGATTTCTGCCAGGTTTTTCGTTTCTAAGAAGATCATGTTTTGAATGGCTATTTAAGCCAAAGTGATTGTCAATAAAACTCGGTCATTCAATTAGCTTGTTGTGTTCTTGTTCTTTGTTAAGTTTAAGAGTTCCCAACAAACTGGTATCAAAGCCCCCACTGGGCCTGATAAATCAAAGCAACAGTCTTTGAAGTTCTTGCAGCAGCACACAAGATGACTATAGAAGGGAGTTTATACAGCCATCCATTCCTCACTTTGATGGTCACTATGACCATTGGAGCATGCTGGTGGAGCCTCGCTTTGTTGAGCCAGCAAGTAGATCTATGCAGACAGATGCACAACAAAAGAAGAACGATGAGATGAAGCTGAAGGACCTGAAGGTGAAGAACTATCTCTTCCAGGCGATCGATCGAACTGTTCTTGACACCATTCTAAAGAAGGATACTGCCAAAGATATATGGGATGCCATGAAGAAAAAAATTGAAGGAAATGCAAGGGTCAAGAGGGCTCATCTTCAAGCTCTCCGCAGAGAATTTGAAACTCTTGATACAAGATCCAGTGAAACAGTGACAGACTACTTCCTTAGGGTCATGGCAGTGGCCAACAAGATGCGAATTTATGGAGAAGATATGCAAGATGTTAAAGTGGTGGAGAAAATTCTACGTTCTTTAACTGAGAAATTCAACTATGTTGTATGTTCTATTGAGGAGTCAAAGGACATTGATGCTCTTACTATATAGGAGTTACAAAACTCGTTAATAGTGCATGAACAGAAGTTTCAGAGAAATAATAGTGAGGAATAGGCTTTAGGTGTGACATCTGAAGGAGGCAGAGGTCGAGGTCGAGGTCGAGGTCAAGGTCAAGGTACCTACATAGGAAGAGGAAGAGGGGAGAGGTCGAGCAGACTTCAACAAGAAAACTGTTGAATGTTATCAATGCCATCAACTTGGGCATTTTCGGTATGAATGTCCTTCTGGGAACAAAGAAACAAACTATGTAGAGCTTGATGAGGAAAAGGAAATGCTTTTGATGTCTTATGTGGAGTTACATGAGGCCAAAAGAGAAGATGCATGGTTTCTTGATTCAGGATGTTCAAATCACATGTGCAGTGATCGAACTATGTTCACTAAACTCGATGAATCATTTCGACATTTCAGTAAATTTGGGTAACAACACTAAGATGGATGTAATGGGAAAGGGAAATGTGAAGCTGCTGTTGAATGGAGTCAATCATGTTGTTGCCGAGGTATACTATATTCCAGAGTTGAGAAATAATCTCTTGAGCATAGGGAAGTTGCAATAAAAAGGCTTGGCTATTTTGATCATGGGAGGAGTGTGCAAGATATTTCATCCAGAGAAGGGTTTGATAATTCAAACCAACATGAGTGTCAATCTAATGTTTATCTTGTTTACTCAATCTCAAGTTCCCTCTCAAGTACAATCTGATCGATGCTTTCACACAGCAACTCAAAACTTGTCTACTCTGTGGCATCGGATATATGGGCATCTGAGTTACCAGGGTTTGAGAACTTTGTTGTACAAGAACATGGTACATGGACTTCCTCGACTCTCTACCTCAAGCATAACATGTGCTGATTCCATTAATGGGAAGCAACATCGTGACCCTATTCCAAAGAAGAGTACTTGGAGAGCAATTCAGAAGTTGGAACTTATTCATGCAGATATTTGTGGACCGATCACTCCTACATCGAATAGCAACAAGAGGTACATTTTGTTATTTGATAGCGAGATGGTTGCAGAAGCGAAAGATTTTTTGATCCGTTGTGGTCTATTTGTAGGTTGTGTTTGAAACTTAGGAATCACTCCTAAAACCTCCACCCAAGAATAAACACAAAATTCTAAGGCACGGTTGATACGGTAGCAAAGGACACTTCCGAATGCTAACACTACCTAAGGACACTTCCAATAGAGATTGATTTTATGTAAAGGACTCTTCCTTAAACACAAAATATTTCATAAAATGAGAACACATTCTGAATTTTTTAAAGACACAATACTCCTATTTATACTAATCATAAAGTAGCTTAAAAGACACAAAGAATTCTAGAATTATTTTTAATGTTTCTCGGCAGTAGCAAAGCATTAGATTGATGCACCATATCCTTCAAAATTCTGATGCCTTGAACTTGACCAGGTTGCTTTTATCTTGCACCATTACACCTTCAGTACCCTTCAAAATTCTTATGCCTTGAAATTCTCGAGCAAGCTTTCAAAATTCCAAGCTTCTTTATCCAAAAATAATCAGATGCTTCTCGGAAGAAAATAAAGTCTTTTTATTTTTATTATTTTTTAAACAAAATTGGACTTTCAATCGGTGTAGAATTTGGACAAACTTTAACACGCCACACTTGTCGACCACGAGCTGGTTTTGACGTTATCATTCTCTCTCCCTTAGAAAGATTCGTCCCCAAATCTTGTCTCTCAGAACACCACGGGCATGAAGCAGTGTTGCTGAAATTTTTGTTGACGCTGTTAGCTCGAGATTTTTCATGTCTCCTCTTTCGATGCCTTGCTGGAATTTTCTTTTGAAGCAATAAAATATTTTTCTTTGGCGAATCAGGTCTTAAATAAAGAACATCGCCTTCATGATCTGGATAACATTCAATTGTTCCTTCTTCGTCACTTACGATATCACCTCCCTTGGTCATTTTCATAACTCTTTGATTAGGACAATCACTTGCATAATGACCTCGTCCTTGACATTTAAAACATTAAACCTTTGGAAGAACTTGTTGATTCCGAGGTAGATTTCTTTGCAAAAGAAGTGGAAGAATGCTCTTTCGGTGGAGTGTCACTTCTTGACTTTATTTTGGACTTTGTGCGGGCTGCCTCTTGAAGTTGCATCTCAATTCTGGCAGTATAATCAACAATACCTTTAAGTCCTCCTCGCAATTGAGACGTCACTCGCTGCACTTTATGATGAATTTTCATATCAAGACCATAAAGAAAATGTACCTCAGTAGTCTTCGCATCCTCATGAGTTTCAGATCTCAACTTTAAAGAAATAAAGAGAGAATAATATTCCATCACCGGCTTGTTGTCTTGGCTCAACGCCATGTATTCATTGCGCAATTTTTCCTTGCAAGATTCTGGCAAGAACATTTCGTCCATTTTTCGAGTTAAGGAAAACCAATCTCTGAGAGGGGGCTCATTATAATCAATCATTCTTCTTCTTTCTTCTGTCCACCACACATGGATGCAAATCCCTTGAAGTTGGAAAGAGCAAATTTTAGTTTTTGACACTCATCACAAGGATAAAGCTCAAAAAGACTTTCCATTTTGTCCTTCCATTCAATGTAAACTCCGGGATCGTATCAAAAAGTCTTTCCATTTTGTCCTTCCATTCAATGTAAACTCCGGGATCGTGCGTACCATGAAACTCCGGCGCATCTCGCTTGATAGAGTTTAATGGATTACGAGCATGCTGTCTGTGATTAATAGTTTCAACTCGAGAAATTTCATCATTAAATTCGGACCGAGGTGAGCTTGGAGGTGTTAGACTTTGCCTATCTGCACGAGGTGATGGTGGTCGATGCGGCTGCTGATTTTGCATCATTGTTGTCATAATTTGTCGCAGTTCAGCCATCTCACGAGCATTTTGTTCTTGATAAGCTCTTTGTCCAGCTATCAAGTCCTCATATCTAGCATTTTGGATAGCCATATTATCATCGACCCTTTGCGCCAAGTCTTGAATTTTGGTTGATGTTTCATCATGTGTACTCGACACATTTTTGTTCTTGGTTCCAGCCATGATATAAAATAGACAAACAAAAATAAAGGATCAAGAGCCAATAGCTCTGATGCACTTGATAGCGAGCTGGTTGCAGAAGCGGAGGATTTTTGATCCGTTGTGGTCTATTTGTAGGTTGTGTTTAAAACTTAGGAATCACTCCTAAAACCTCCACCCAAGAATAAACACAAAATTCTAAGGCACGGTTGATACGGTAGTAAAGGACACTTCTGAATGCTAACACCACCTAAGGACATTTCCAATAGGGATTGATTTTATGTAAAGGACTATTCCTTAAACACAAAATATTTCATAAAATGAGAACACATTCTGAATTTTTTAAAGGCACAATACTCCTATTTATACTAATCATAAAGTAGCTTAAAAGACACAGAGAATTCTAGAATTATTTTTAATATTTCTCGGCATTAGCAAAGCATTAGATTGATGTACCATATCCTTCAAAATTCTAATGCCTTGAACTTGACCAGGTTGCTTTTATCTTGCACCATTACACCTTCAGTACCCTTCAAAATTTTGATGCTATGAAATTCTTGAGCAAGCTTTCAAAATTTCAAGCTTCTTTATCCAAAAATAATCATCTGCTTCTCGGAAGAAAATAAAGTCCTTTTATTTTTATTATTTTTTAAACAAAATTGGACTTTCAATCGGTGTAGAATTTGAACAAACTTTAACACGCACACTTGTCGACCACGAAATGGTTTTGACGTTATCATTATTCATTGATGATTATTGTAGAAAAGCATGGGTGTATTTCCTGGTAGAAAAGTCAGAAGCTTTAAATTCCTTTAAATGCTTTAAGACTATGGTTGAAAAGGAAACATGGTTATTTGTCAAGTGTCTTCGCACCGATAGAGGAGGAGAATTCAATTCAAATGAGTTCAATGATTTTTGCAAACAAAATGGGATCAAGAGGCAGTTGACAACCGCTTATACTCCGCGGCAGAACGGTGTAGCTGAACGAAAAAATAGAACCGTGATGAACATGGTTCGTTCCATGTTATCTGACAAGAACATTCCCAAGACCTTTTGGCCAGAGGCAATTCAGCTATTTATGTCCTAAACAGGTGTCCTACGTTGGCAGTCCAGGATGTTACACCAAAGGAGGCTTGAAATGGAGTGAAACTCTTAGTAGATCATTTTCGGGTCTTTGGTTGCATAGCACACGTTCATGTTCCAGAAGAAAGGAGGACTAAACTTGATAATAGAAGCATTACTTGTGTGCTATTGGGAGTTAGTGAGGAATCAAAAGGTTACAGACTTTTTGATCCTATTGGTGAGCGAGTTGTTATGAGTCGAGATGTAATTTTTGAAGAAGAAAAGCAATGGTATTGGGATGTGAGTTATGAAAAACAAATAGCAGTTGACTTAGAATTGGTTGATGGTGAGCATAAAGAAGGGGTGAGTGAAAATGGGAATAGAGAAAATAATGATGGAGAGGTAGGAGAGACTCATGATACGGGAGTTAGAGAAGAGGAAGATGGTTCTAGTGAGGGTGAAGAGAGAGTGAGGGAGTTGAGGCAATCTCGTATGAGGCAACCCCCTACGTGGATGGGTGATTATGTTAGTGGAAAAGGTCTATTTGAGGATGAAGTTCATATGGCATTATTTATGTCAACTGATCCATTGTACTTTGAGGAAGCGGTGAAGAGTGAAAATTGGAGATTGACCATGGACAATGAAATCGAATCCATTGAAAGGAACCAAACATGGACACTCACTGAGCTGCCACCTGGGGCCAAAAGAATAGGAGTGAAGTGGGTTTACAAAACCAAATACAATGAGCATGGAAATATTGACAAGTACAAGGCTCGTTTGGTTGCTAAAGGGTACTCTCAGAAATATGGAGTGGACTATATATACAGAAGTTTTTGCACCAGCAAGGATGGAAATAGTAAGGATAATTATTGCTCTTGCTGCACAAAAGAATTGGAAGATTTTTCAGCTGGATGTCAAGTCAGCTTTTCTCCATGGTGAGCTGAGTGAAGATGTTTATGTGGAGCAGGCAAGAGGATATAAAAAGAAAGGCGGTGAACTTCTAGCTTACAAATTCTATAAAGTCCTGTATGGATTAAAACAAGCTCCACTAGCTTGGTTTAGTCGAATCGAAGCACATTTTACTGGCGAAGGATTTCAGAGGTGCGATAGTGAGCAGACATTATTCACAAAGAGAAGCAGAGAGGGAAAATTTGTCATTGTAAGTGTTTATGTTGATGATTTAATTTTTACCGGCAATGATGAAGTTTTGATGTCTGAATTTAAAAGCTCTATGTTGAGAGAGTTTGATATGTCTGACTTGGTAAAGATGAGGTTTTTTCTTGGGATTGAGGTGTTGAAAAAGTCTGATGGTATTTATATATATCAAAAGAAATATGCACTGGAGGTTTTGAGAAGGTTTGGTATGATGGAAAGTAATTCAGTGGGCAGTCCAATAGTTCCAGGTTTCAAAATGAGCAGAGATGGAAATGGAGAATTTGTTGATGAGATGTACTATAAGCAGCTGGTGGGTAGTTTAATGTATCTCACTGCCACGAGAGCAGACATGATGTATGTTACTTGTCTCATAAGTAGATATATGGCAAAATCGATGAAGATTCATCTACAGGCAGCTAAGAGAGCACTTCGATACTTAAAGGGGACTGTGAACTATGGAATTCATTATAAGAATGGAGGAGATGGTGAGTTGTTGGCATTTACGGATAGTGACTATGCAGGAGATATGGAAGACAGGAAGAGTACATCTGGTTATGTGTTTTCAATGAATTCAAGTGTTGTTTCATGATGTTCAAAAAAGCAGCCAATTGTGACTTTATCAACCACAGAAGCTGAGTTTGTGGCAGCTGCAGTCTGTGCTTGTCAAGGAATATGGATGAAGAGAATTTTGAAGGAGCTGGGACATTCTGATGGAGGTTGTACTACTGTGATGTGTGACAACAGTTCATCCATCAAGCTATCTAAAAGTCCAGTTATGCATGGTCGCAGCAAACATATTGATGTAAGGTTTCATTTCTTAAGGAATCTTACTAAGGAGGGAACAATTGAATTAGTTCATTATAAGAGTCAGGATCAGGTGGCAGATATAATGACCAAATCATTGAAACTTGAAGTTTTTCAGAAGCTTCAAAAGCTGCTGGGAGTATGTGAAATTTCTGGTATAAGCTAATTGCTTCACAGCATTTAGTTTAAGGGAGGGAATGTAGTAATTTATAAACTACTATTTTCTGTTAGAAATAAAGTCCTAGTCTTTAGGGAAAGACCTTTGAGGATATGTTTTCTTATCTAAATTGTTTCAAGTTTCTGTTATTACTTGGCTTGATTTCTTCCAGGTTTTTCGTTTATGTTAAGATCATGTTTTGAATGGCTATTTAAGCCAAAGTGATTGTCAATAAAACTCAGTCATTCAATTCAGTTTGTTGTGTTCTTGTTCTTTGTTAAGATTAAGAGCTCCCAACACCCTCTCCACCCAACCACCCCTCTTTACTTCCGCCATTAACGGGAAAAGCTCCCATAATCACGCATTAGACAAATCGCAGCTTCCTCCCTCGATGTCCCATCCACAAGCAGCAGCAGCAAACCACCTTCGTCTTCAATCACCAACCCACCTTCCCATCGATGACGAAATGTTCAATAACCCAGAATGAAATTGAAATCTTCTATGAGGGCTTAACGTCCCAGGCAGCAAAGAATGGGGAATCCGGCCTCTTTGTTTGGCTTTGGGCTTTATCCAACCAACAACCAGTTTATCGGTGGCGCCGGTGTAGCGACCGAGGAGATGGTCTTTGAGGCGGTGGCATGTTTGGGAGACTGCGGTGTTTCTCTCAAGCACTTCCGCTCCCAAAGACGGCGGCGAAGGTGGAGGAGCGCGGGAACTTCCATGAGAGAGAAGGCTTGTTGGTGAGCGAGAGGAGGCTCGAAGCCGAAGCTGAAGCTGAAGCCGCCATGGTTATGACTGATTTTTTTCTCCTACTCCGTTTCTCTCTCACTCGGAGTTTGTGTGAGAGATGGTTGCTGAAGCAAGTCGCAATGGAAAGGGGGCGAGAACGTTTGGTATTTATTTTGGGATTAATTTGTGTTAATTAATTTGTTTCTGCGAGAAGAGAGGTCAGATTACACGCGCCTATGAATTTGAGCGATAAACCTAGTCAGGTTAGTAACTAATGGGTGGTTTATGCTTGGAAGAGATGATTTTTCTTTTTTTCAATCTTTTTGTATTTTCTTTTCAATCCTCGGAGCTTCTGGTTATGAGGAACTATTTTGCGATTCTTTTGAGGGGTAGACATAGACATTGTTGGGTAAATCCCCAATTGTTCATTAAGCTACAATTATACGATTGTATAAATACTGTAGAAATCAACATATACATATCAAGCATGGGATGTTCTTCCCCTTGTCCGCACAAAATTTTTGCAGATTTTTTTTCCCAGGAATTTTGTTTGTATAATTTGCCTTCATTAGGTTTCCCATTTACACTACCTGAGCTATGGGGGATTTGAGAGAGAGAGAGAGAGAGAGAATGGCGTGAGGGGGAGTTGGGTAATGAGGCAGAGTTTGTGAAAAGGAGTGTAGTGTTTATTGGGTGACTTTAATTGGAAGGGCAAAACATGCAAGGGTAAAAGACATTTTGTAGGAAAAATCCATATAACTCATCTACTCCATCTAATACGGTGAACAATACCATCTGCTACCATCTGTCACGATATTGCATTTGTGATCCGCCCTTAGTGATACAAAACTATACAACTGGGCAGTACTATAAATATCTCTTTTGCATGCATTGTTTTGAGTGCTAACCTATTTGAAGGAATCATCCCTCTTCCTTCTGCTGATTTTAGAATTGCTAAATCTTGCAAAAATAAATTTTCAGGTCATACTGTATTACAACATAGGAAAAGCCATGCTAATTTAAATCATTGGCCTTTCAAGGAACAGTTTAACCAGAATCATTCCTCCAAAGTTCGTTAGCAGCAACAGTTCTTACCTCAAGGTTCCGGAGTTCTTAAGTCGATTAGAACTTAAGTTCTGAGCGTCAATAACAAGTTAAGAGGAAAGTTCCCTTCCATCTTTTCAGAGCTTATCGAGACTACTAAACTTGGATCTAGTAAACAAAAGATTTTCTGGTCAAATTATTCATGTTTTTGTGGTGGTATAGCAAACCCTAGACTTCATAATTTGAGGTCTGATTCTGCCTGGGCGACGTCCAAGTAAGCTCACAAATTGGACATCACTGCAAGTTCCAGACCTGGCAGCAATTAATTTGGCTGGCATGATCCCAGCTAGCCTTGGCAATCATACAGCCATGTCTCAGAAGCATATCATAAACCACTTTCGGTTCAACCAGGGACATCACTTCAGTCAGAAGCACATGCTTAATGGCTATGGATAGTTTCTCCATACCCAAGGCAAGGATTTTCAGACTCAAAGATGATGACCACAAACAGATGATTTCATCCATGGTTAGTTTCTCCTTTAACATTTATCCTCATGACAATCAAGGAACCATTGAGTGACGCCTACTTCAAATTGTGGACAAAGTTGATTATGGATAGGATTGTTAATGATGAGAAGCAGAATTGCAGTACAGGTATGCAACCAACTACATTGATGATCAATCTTCAATTTTGGTCCTGTATAGCTTTCTATAAACTGAAATTGAATGATTGGTGCGTCAATCTGCTTATAATGCTATTCATCGAACATCCTAATCATTCGAATAGGTAATCAATTAAATTAGAAGTCACAATTTGATAAATAATGAAAGCAAAACAAACTCATGGACACCAAATCGAACACAATTCATTCACTAGAAACAGAATTCACATTTTAAGCAACAACACGGAATCTTCCAGAATCACAAACCCTAACACTACTATTGCAATTAATAACTCGGAAAAAGTAAACCTAACCCCTAGAAGAGCCACCCGCGCCGTTTAACCACCAAAGCCGTAAAGAGTACGGCCCTGCCTCTTTAGAGCATAGACAACGTCCAATGCCGTGACTGTCTTCCTTCGGGCGTGCTCAGTATAGGTTACGGCATCGCGGATTACGTTTTCCAGGAAAATCTTGAGAACGCCGCGGGTTTCTTCGTAGATGAGGCCACTGATTCTCTTGACGCCGCCTCTCCTAGCCAACCGCCGGATCGCTGGCTTCGTGATGCCCTGAATGTTGTCCCGGAGCACTTTCCTGTGACGTTTCGCTCCGCCCTTTCCTAAACCTTTCCCTCCTTTGCCTCTTCCTGACATTGTTTCGGAGCTGAGAAAATTACACAAAATTGAAATTTGATTTTAATTCGAAAAAGAAATTGGTGCTGGAATTGCGATGGATCGATGGGTTTTTATAGAAACGAGAGAGAGAATCATGACTGTTGGATCTTGATATGGAAATTGACGGAGACAGATGATGATCCGCGTGGTTTTTCAACTATTAGTTCTAGCCGTAGATGTAGATAGAATAGACGGCAGAAATTGGATTCGGCTTAAGCACGGGGATCGTGGTTATCCTGGCGGAAATGTGAGGTTTTGTTTGAAATTTGAGATGGACTGCCGGACTGGGCTCGCGAGTGAATCTCAAATTGAAAATTTCAAAGTTGGCGAAAAACGATTTAACTGTGATAGTGATTTACACTTTTACCCCTCTAGACTACAAAATTTGCCTATTGACCATTCAGGCTGAGGAACCAAATCTGTTATGAACACCTTAGTCTAAGCCAACAAGAGAGTTTCGATTGGATGACAAAAAAAAAAAAAAAAACACATTAAAGTGCTCATACAATGACAAATCAAAAAAGTCAAAACTAATTTATGTCAATAAATTTATTTCAAGTTTCAAACAATTATCAAACACACAGTATGATATAACACTGAATCACAATTTAAATTATATAATTAACATTACACATTTGAGATTTTTGCTTTCCAAATGTACCTAAATTGATTGTATATAGAGAACTGTACGAGGTAAAGGAAATTACGTGGTTCATTTAATAAAACAATCGGAGGTAACTTTACTAATACAACATAATCGTTCGAATTTCAAAGTCAATCCCAAAAACTTTGATATACCCTTAAACAATCTATCCGAATATACGCTCTTACAGGCATAATTCGGATTCATGGCATCACTCACTTCCCAACGAACGCTCGAGTATTCGTGAGAAACCAAATGTTTCTTAGCACGTTCAAGATCCTTGGTTGCATCAACGTAATTTTTGAAACAAGAAAAGAACCTCTCTCTCA